>VMDR010019740.1:0-18126 GCA_007922815.1 Macrotus californicus | reverse complement strand
TAACCTAATGAAGCAGAACTGACAGGAAATCAGTGAATTTGTCTCATAAAAAAGACAATAAGCATATAAGAAAATGCAATGGTGAATAAGACAGAAGAGATATTTGCTTTCATGCAGCTTACAGTTTAGTGGTGGAGGAGGGACAGGAAACATGCAATCGAAAAATAAACAAAAAACTGTGGTACATTTACACAATGGAATACTACTCAGCAGAGAGAAAGAAGGAGCTCCTACTCTTCACAACAGCATGGATGGAACTGGAGAGCCTTATGCTAAGTGAAATAAGCCAAGCAGTGAAAGATAAATATCATATTATCTTACCTATAAGTGGAACCTAATCAACAAAACAAACAAATGAGCAAAATAAAATCAGAGACTTGGAAACAAAGAACAAACTGACAGTGACCAGAGGGGAGAGGGGAGAGGAATAATGGGGGAGAGAAGGAGAAGGGGCAAATTAAGGAACCCAAATAGAGGACTCATGAGCACAGACAATGGGGGGGGATTCACTGTGGGAGTAGGGGGCACGGGGTAGGGGTGAGGAATAGGGGAAAAGCAGGGCAGCAGTAACTGAACAACAATAAAAAATAAAAATAAAAAAATAAACTCTATCCCCCATTACAAAAAAAATAAAATAATTTGAAAGATTAAGTTTCTTCCCAATTAACTCTTTCAAACATTATTGGTATTAATTGTATGTGTGAGGGGGACAGACATGAGTCCCATGCTTTCTGTCTTAGTTTCCCCTATGTAAAACTGATAATTTTGTAGAGATCTTCTTAAGATAAATACAGAAAAGGAAGGACCATCTCCATGATTTCTTCACTTTTCTTTGAAGATGCTCTTGTATGAATAACCAGCAAGGCCACTAGTTTCCAACTAAGACCATGGTATGGAAGTCCTTCGATAGATGACTGAATAAAGAATATGTGGTACCTACAGGGTGGGCAAAACTGGGTTTACAGTTGTGAGTACATGAAACACAATTTATTCCTGTATTATTATTAATTATTGTATTATTTTCCATAGGAACAACGGTAAACCTACTTTTGCCCCACCCTGTGTATACAATGGAATATTACTCAGCCATAAGAAAAGCTGAAATACTACTTGTGACAACATAGTTGGACCTTGAGAATATCATGCTAAGCAAATAAGTCAGACAAAAAAAGTCAAGAACAAAATGATTTCACTCACATGTGGTATATAAAATGGAAAGTAACAAATGAACAAACAAGACAAAAAACTCATAGACACAGACAACAGTATGGTTGTCACCAGAGAGAAGGGGTGTGGGGAGTAGTAAAGGGCAAAAGGGCTCAAATATAAGGTGAAGGAAGAAGATTTGACTTTGGGTGGTAAGCACTCAATGCAATATACAGATGATGTATCATACAAATGTACACTTGAAAGCTATATGATTTTAGTAAGCAATGTCACCAATGAGAGAGAGAGAGAGAGAGAGAGAGAGGGAAAGAGAGGAAGGGAGGGAGGGAAAGAAGGAAGAAAAAAAGGAAGGAAGAAAGGAAAGAAAAGAGGGAAGGAAGAAAGGAAAGAAAAGAGGGAAGGAAGGAAGAAAGGAAAGAAAAGAGGGAGGGAAGGAAGGGGTCAGTGGAGGGATCTTGAGGTCTTCAGAATCTGAGAACTTCTTTCTTGGTGGGTTGTACTCCAGGGTTTTCTCTCAACTACTTATACATCAGAAAGAGTCCTGCATTGATCTCAGACCACCACCAGAGATTTCCAACTTGATCCAGCACCATTGAATGACTTCAGTAGCCTACAAAAGCACTTGACCTGGAAATTTCATCAATGACCAGAGGGTATTCAGTGGGTCCAGTGAGCAGCAGGATTTCTTAAACTGTCCAAATCCTACTTCTTATTTATAATTAGAAGTGGATCAAAGTAACCCAATCTTCTATCCTGAAAACCATTGCACAGATCAGTAGTAATCCAGCCTGGTCCTGGTGGCTCCTGTAATATGAACTACTATATAGCCAATAGATCTACTGTATCCCTGACATGTTTCATATTCTAAAGTAAGAACTGAACCCCAAAGTGGATAACATTTACTAAGACATCTGGCCAGAGGGAAGGAGGTGGGGGCAATGGTGGAAAGCATGGGAAGGGACTAGTCAAAGAACATGCATGAATGACCTATGGACACGGACAACGGGATGGGGATGAACTGTGGGAGCAAAGGATGGGATGGGACAGAGGAGGATAAAGGAGGAAAAGTTGGGACAACTGTAATAGAGTAAATAAGAATGAAATAAAAAAGAAACTGAGGCAAAACAAAACAAAAAAAAGACATTTGGAATAAAATCTACATTTACAAAAGTTCTTATAAACCTCCTAGGTAAGTAGTGTGTCAGTCATGACAGACTGAGACAGAAACACACACACTCATTTGAACAGTGAAAGTTTAATACAAATATTTGAAACATAACTAATTATAAACATAATTTTAAAAATGCTAAAGAATACTCTAGGGATGAAGGACTAAACCCAATGAAGGAACAAATTTGAAAGGGGGTCTTCCCCATAAAGCTGGGGTTCATACCTCACTGGAAGTGTTGAAATCCATTGGAAGGCAGAGATTTCACTACGTTTCCATAGTCCAGACAGATCCACAATTGCTGGCTAATCAGGAAACACCCTTCTGTGTTACAAGTGAGCTGAAGTTGGCAAGCATGAAATTGAGCCAGAACTGGCAAGCCAGAAACACCTTCCAAGGTACAGGTGAGTTGAGACTGGCAGGCAAAGAATTAGAGTTGGAACTTACAAGCAGGAAATGCCCCTCCAAGGTGCCAGTGGACCACAGCTGTGAAGCTGACTGCTGGAGTGCCTACAAGACTAACTGGAAATCCACTCGTGGGGATGCCTGTGAAACTTGACAAAAAGCCAACCATAAGACTGCCATTGAAACTCAATAGGTATGACTAAATGTCTCCACATGTGCCACTGGTAACCATGCATTAGGAACAAGAAGCATCTGGGAGCACAGCAGAACCAGGGAGAAAAGCCCCTTCTTCCTGCAATGCTCCTCCAGCGGCCTTTACTGACAGTATTCAACATTATCAAGTCAGGTGCAAAGCAGGCAACGGAGGGTGGGTTTGGAGCTGTAAGGCAAGAAATTGGTAATTGCCAGAGACCATCAGACTACCTGTTTTGCCACTCACTTTCCATACATACCCTTCTACCACATTTGAACTTCCATACAACACTAAGACAAGATTCAGCTCTTCTTACAAGGGATGAAGTTCTTACCTTTCCCCAAAATGAGGAGAGGCAGTCACTGTATCCACTGTTGGCTATGTTAATTATTCCTCAAGTTCTGTCATAATATGTTATTACATAAAGACTAAATTATAAAGTTAACTTCTACCACCTAGAATATAAAATTAAATGAAAAGAAGAGAGAAGAAAATGGCCAGTATATAAAATTTTAGAAGCAAAGAGAATATATAAAGCTACTGTGGTCCTTGTTTCTGCAATTGGCCACTAGACTATAATTGATATCTATGACGTCCTTCACTATCCATTCCATACTTGCCTGGCCCTTAGCCAGAACCTCAGCTGGGAGGGTTCTTTACCTGGCAGAGTAATCCAAACTTCTGTTCCCAACAGGTCTGAGTCTTCATTCATCTTGCCTCTTTGCTACAGTTTTCCATTGAATTGTACTATTGTGTATGCCAGTACTAAAAGGGACTCCAGAGCATCCACTGAATTTCAGACACTATCCTCCTTGTTCCCATGGTAGAGCAGCAGGTCAATTTCTTCTTGATAACTGGAATCCATCACTCCAACCAGAGAAGCAACCCCCCTTTTTCTTCTGATCTATTTTCTCAGTGGAATAAGAACTCCAAATTGAGTAGGTGGCAGTCTCATATTCCAGTTCCCTGGAATCATTATCATGCCACCAAATGGAAGCGTTCCCCACCCCTCATCCTCACCCCCTTGGTGACTAAGATCGAGAAACAAGCATAGCCCAAAGTTTCGGGACAGAAAGCAAACCATCTGTGAGGAGATTGCTATAGGCTGCTTTTGAGAAGAGCACTGCAAACCTGTACTTCGATGCTCAGACCCAGGGATTCTGACGGTAGCAAAACAGCCTCATATAATGATCGATCTGTAAGTCAACTCCTAGAATGCATCCTATAAAACAGAAAGCCATCCTTTCATCTGATACCACCTTTCAATGAAGCCGGCCTCTTTGGAGTGACAGGGGATGTGGTAAGAGCAGTTAATTCCATCAGCATGAGACCACTGCTGCTGCTTTTTTTTTTTTCTTCTAATGAGTGCCTTGATCAGGCAGTCCTGTATGTAATACCATAAAGAAAACAAGTCATTCACTTAGCCTGATACTGACAGAAGCATTAGAGGCAGGAAAAGCAAGTCTATACTCAAAATATGTTTATTCAAAGAGACAACTATCTTCCCCTTATGATGAAAACATTCAATGTAATTAACATGCCCCTAAAATCTGGCTGGTGCCCGTGAGAAACAGTACTACATCAAAGGCTCAGTATTGGTCTCCGCTGTCAGCAGATTACAAATTCAACAGTAGTAGTAACCATGTCAGCCTTGGTAAGGGGACACCATGATGTTGAGCTATGCATAACCTCCATCTCTGGTATCACAGCTTCTTTGTTCAAAAGCCCATGAAGCAAGCAGTGGGGTAGCTAATGAAATAAGCTGACTGACCACCAGGGAACACATCACCTTGCACACCTGACTATTAAGATGAATGCTTTTTGGTGAATATTAACAATGGAAACCAGTTCTTCACAGTGTTGGCCCATTCTAAGGAGTCCATAGACTTGTCTGTCACCAGCCATCCTTTCCTATTCCTACAAGGCCCTGATCATCTAGCCAAACCATTAACAAGTGCACACGAGCTAATGTATCTGTACTTCTGGCTATCTCTTACTCGATACATAGACAACCAAAATAGTTGGGTTCATGAAATGTTAATTATACATGCAAATGAAATTTCTGTAAAGTAAACAGCACTCCACACTAAATCCTGCCACAAGACTCCCCAGGTTCATTTAGTACTACTTGACTCCCAGGTTTCGCGTACTTGATCAATAGGATCCTGGCAGCTGCCACAGTCACCTTTCACTTCACACAGCTCTCTCAATCTTCTCTAGAGGACAGTCTGGACTTCGGAACACCTCTATGGCTCCTGTCATGGAAAATACGGCAAATGTGTCTGCTCTTATCCAGCTCAAACCAGTAACACCTAGATTTCCCTAGCAGATGCCCAAATGGCCAGATAACGCAATCCAGAAGTACAATGACATTGGTGTCCATGTCATGAACTTTGACCAAGAGAGAAGCCAAGTAGGAGCTGGCAAATAAACCTACTTCTTTCCTCCTGCTAATTATTCTAAGGTATAGAGATTCCAAACATCATCTCAGGAGACATGGCTCGTGATTGAGCAGCTGGCTGTGTTTTCTGTGAATATGCAGTTAACCAGGTAACAAGTGATTTTATTTCCTTTTCTTCTTCCCAATCTCATTTCCCTTTTTCCTTCACTCTTAGTACCCGGAGGAGTACTCCCCAATAAAACATTAGCATATCAGCTCTGTCTCAAGCTGTTTTCTAGGTAACCTGGGCAATACATATAAAAAGACTCTAGGGGACCTTTAGTAATGAGTCTTTTGAATTGTTTTTAATATATCTCCCCGATGTTCCATGTTAGTTATTGAATTTCCCTAAATTAGTCTTATTTAATGTATGCCCATCCAAGTTGTACTTTGGAATCCCATTTCACAATTTATTTCAAGTTTTAAGTTATAATAATTTTTAAATTATAGCAAGCTTTCCCATAAGAGGTTTAGTGGGCAATAAGTAGAAGGAATTCACAGAAAATCTCAGTTAAATCACGTGTATTATCATAGTTTTTTTTTCCAGAAAACTGGTTTTAACAGTCAAAACAATGGGCCCTTATGGCATTTAACAAACAACTGCTCTTCATCAGCATTCCCAGTGGCCTTCCCCAATGGTGTTTTTTGGATGGCTAAAGACAGTGCTGAAATTTGCTTCTTTTGGCCAACAAATGAAAAACCCAGATGCCAAGGTGAAAAAGATTTGTTCTTTGGTAGTAGCTACAGCAGCTGTCTATTTGGCATATTCCTTAGAAAACTCTGAAGTTGCCTAGGATACAGACTTCATAAAATGGGATCCAGCAGAGCCTTTAAAAAGATTTCTTTAAGTGCAAAACCCACATATACATTAAATCAACAATAAAACTTCTATTCTACTTACATATGATGAATTGATTTGCTGATCTATGGAAAGACAGCATATAATGAATAATTCAAGTTATGGCATCAAATAAACTGTACATATTTTGCCATAAGAAGAAAAAGTGACACCTACATATGAGGTTTAGAAGTAAAGATTTGAGAATCACATTCTTTAACCAGCTTTTCTGCAATGCTTAAACCTAAATTTCCCTTTTCACTAATCTTCAATGATTATAAAATGGCACTTGGTATTTGCAATAGTTAAACAAGCAGAAATCAGTAACACAATCCTAACTGCAATATATTATCAGATACTGTCAAAATGAAGAGGCGATAGTTGACAATGTTTTAATCATTGAATTCTATACTTAAAATGGGTGAGTTTTATAGTATATAAATTATACCTCAATAAAGCTGTTTTAAGTATATTTTATTGATTATGCTATTAGAGTTTTCCCATTTTTTTCTCCCCTTTATTCCTCTCCACCCAGTACCCCCATTTACTCCAGCATTCCCCGCTCTTAGTTCATGTCCATGGTTGTACATACAAGTTCTTCAGCTTCTCCATTTCCTATACTGTTCTTAACTTGTCCCCCTGTCTCTTTTATACCTACCATTTATGCTTCTTATTCCCTGTACCTTTTCCCCCATTTTTCCCCTTCCCCCTTCCTGCTGATAACCCTCCATGTGATCTCCATTTCTGAGATTCTGTTCCTGTTCTAGTATAAATAAAGCTGTTTTTTTTTTAAAAAGAAGAAAATTATAAGTTGTTGTCAAGAAAAGAACACCCTCCTCTGAAGGCCTGAAATTCCACATCTGTTCCCTAATCACTTAACCATAGCTGTCTCTAGAAATATAACTACACTTGCATATTACTGTGTGGGTGAGCAGCTGGATGTGACTGCGTTCAGCCTACTGCTCAGCTCACCATTCTGTAACTTGGCAGCGGTCACTAGAACCATCATGCTGTTCACCTCTATTGCTGATCAGATGTCCCTCTGGTATCTGGTAAATTTTAGGTACAAATCAAAGTCCCTTTTACATTACTCAATTTAGGCATCTAAGTCTCATCATTTCAGATCAGTCAGTGGAATATGCAAATAGCTGTTCCTTTCATAAAAAAGTGTTGCATGTGCCCTAAAAAAGGAATATACTGAGGTGGGTAGATTGATGGTATTTTACCCTGAAGAAATACAACTTTGAAAGTTTGCCAGGCTTTGAAGAAGGGTCAGCCAGAGCCCCCTAAAAGGCGGCAGTTTGTCCATCTTTCCGTCAATAACACCCAGCATGCTGAGCTGTTTTATCAGACAGACGGTGGATCACATACCACTAAGACCAGTCCAGTATTGCCACACGAGCAGAAGGGTCCCATGCCTGCTAAGCTACCCTGTCGCCTCAGACATGGCATTTTGTATGGTCCTTTACAACTTTGCTCATGGATTCTACGTTCCCAGTGGCAGGAAGGAAATATCATAGGGGAAATTCAATAGGAAAACCAATTTTGAATCCTTTCATTCAGTTTTAATGAAAGAAATCTGACTTATCAAAGGCCTATTAGTGTTACTGCCAGCAATGATACAATTAAGAGTTTAATTAAATCACAATATGTCCTACAAATTTAAATTTCTTAGCATATATTACCCTTCAGACTGATGTGTAATTTCTTCAGAATTTAAAAATTAGTTTTAAAATGGAATTTAGATTGTGTGAACCTGAGGGGAAAAAAACTAATTATTTCCCATAAAACACATTTTGTAAATTACTTCAATTAATATTAGAGATTCTTTTAAATTTAGGTGGGGATTCATGATTTTTATCTGAAGCATATTTACATTCATAGGTTAGAGTCCCTCAAAAAATACTTTTCAATTTTGATGACACTTAAAAACTGAAAAACATGTGAATTGATAGTCAGTGGAATGCAATATGTATATCTGGACTTCCTTCTTAGCTGAGAAACAGATAAAAACTTAGTAAGAAAAGGATAAAATATCCATAAAAATTTTATCACTTTCTCTTTGCATTGGATAGAATAAAAAATATTAACCCAAGAAAAGTGCGTTTTATAAGATTTGTATAATTGTGATAAATAGGTTGTGAAATTAATCTATAAAATTATTTAACAACAAGCGCTAAACTAAGTACTAGAGCTATACTCTTTGTATAAATGTTAGTATTTCCGGAAATAGAAGAAAATTTAATGGGTAAAAGTGTTGTGTAGGGACCAACCTAGAGACTTCTTGAGACAAACACGTTATAATTCATTCTTCCCCTGAATAATGGAACGATGATCTATTTATTGGACCCACTAACCCCACACTACATCTTCATACATCTAAGGTTTTTCAAGGAATGTATAGTGAAATTTTAGCCTACAGTTCTGTTTGCCCAAATGTCAGTAACTATCCTGTTACCAACAACAACAAAAGGGAGCTCTTCACCCTATATTAGGTTCATGTTTAAGAGGAAAACATCATTCTTTCTCAACCTAGTATTATATAATCTATTCAAAAGCATTTAAAAAATATCTCTTTCTTAGAGTCGCTAAGGTAGCCATTGGGCCAATTCTTTTAGATAACTGGTTTGATATAGGTATTTACTTACATAGATTGGATTCAGAATCTTTTTCTTTCCAAGATGAAACTGTTTTCATTCACACTTGGGGTTCTCCATCTGTTGATAAAGCCTGTTAACTCACCACCTCACTGGCTCTGAGGTGCTAGTTCTCCATCTGGTAAAACCCTAAAGAGAACCCCAGAGTCAGAGAAACGTGAATCCTGCGGGTGCTCTCAACTCTGGAGCTTATGTCCCCAAGAGATGGGGTCTCTTTGAGAGCTCACAAACGTTTACAACATGTACATGGTTTCTTCTGAACCAGAAAAGATACCTGGTAGCAGTCCAGGCAAAACACCGAGTTAAATTGTTTTAAAAAGTTAGCCTCTGCAGCCCTCCTATGTTCCTTTCATTGTTCCCTTCTCCCTTTGTGGCTTACATTTATTTCCTCTTCACTAATCAACAACAAAGCATGATGTGGATAATTATATACTGCCTCACAGAGCTATGTGGTAAATAAAAATTAATTAGGAAATTGGGAAAAAATTTAAAAATGGCTGGGAAAAATGATTGAAGGGTTATTTCTCAAAAATACATGCCATAAGATCCTATAATTTTACTATATGTGAGTCATAAACTAAACACTAACTTAGTAGTTTGTTCATAAAGAAGTTCATGATTAACGGTATTCATTAGATTAAAAAAAAACTACTTAACTGATTTGAAAAAAAATCAGACTTATTCCTGGCACTGAGATTTGAAAGAATTTTTCTCATGGATTCTCATTTAAAAGGACAGTTTTAAGTATGTAGAGAATAAATCCTAAATTATATCCTCCCAGTAACTGCAACATGTTCCAGGTCACTATTTCCAAATAATGACCATCAGCAAACTAATAGCAACGCTTTGAGATATAGTTCAACAGGAGTAAAACTTCCACATTAACAGCTTTCTATTGTCTGCGTTAGCCCAAAAATAGAAGTGACAGTCTGTTTAATTTATACAGCCTGGGAAATATCTAGACTGTAGCTCTTCTTCTTGGCCAATTAAATGTAGACCCATATGCCTTCATAACTGTCCATCCAGGGAATAATTCGGGTTGACATTATTTTAGGAATTGTGATGTCTAACAGGACAATGTGCTTAAATAGAAAGCCACTGAATTTCTTGGGAATGGGTCATGGAGCAAGAAAATGACCATTCACATGACCAAAACTTTTGTAAAAGAATTAACTATTCTGAGTCTAATCCAGGTAGATATAGTTATATAGGCATATTTTTAATCAAAGCCTTGACTTTCTCTAACAAAAGATAAACCCAAAATCATTTTATTCTAGGAAGATTTAAAGAAACCCTCACCTAACATAAACATTAATTTATTGGCTTTGCAGTGTTATTTTTGTTGAAAATGTTTTCCTGAAACAAAAACTAACTCTTGTTGATACAAAAGGTCTTAGTTCTCATCTGTTTTTGAGCTCTGTGTTCTTCTGTAGTGGCTTTACCTGCAGGTGGACTTATCCATTCTGGTGACAAGATGTCCATCAGGAATAAATTCCACCAATAAGCAACCCCAATTAAAAGAGAATGAATCTTCCTTAATAGCAATTGCAAAACTCCTTGACTTAATTCTAATTTGCCCAGCTTAAATTGAATGCCCATGATGAGCCTATCACAGTGGTCAGATGGATAAAATATAGAGGTCTATCCAGAAAAAAAGTCCAACCATTGTTAATATAATAAGAATGGTTTGTGTGATATCAATGTAACCTGGCAGCCAAGAAGAGTGGACTGGAATGTGCATGCATGAACAATAATGACTTCACTGCACTAGTCAGTGGGGGCAGTAGATGCCGTTGAGTGAGCATGTGTACTGTTTGGCCATCACATTCAAAATGACTGAGTGAGCAGAGAAATGAATTTCCATCAAATTTTTCTTTAAGCTTGAATATTCCCCCATGGAAACTATTTGGATGATTCAGAAGGCCACAGCTATGAGCAACTGGTGATGGGCAGCTTCATCACAACATTGCACCTGCTCATGCGTCACGTCTCATGCAGAATGTTTTGATGAAACATCAAATCACCCAGGTGACTCAGCCCCAATACAGCCCAGATTTGGTGTCCTGTGACTTCTGGCTTTTCCCAAAACTAAAATCACCTTTGAAAGGGAAGAGATTTCAGACCATCAATGAGATTCAAAAAAAAAAAAAAAAATACAACTGAGCAGCTAATAGCAATTGGGAGAATTGTGTGATGTCCCAAGGTTTCCACTTTGGAGGGGACAGAGGCATCGTTGTCCTATGTACAATGTTTCTTGAATCTTGTATCTTCTTCAATAAATGTCTCTATTTTTCATAGTACATGGCTGGAAACTTTATGGACAGACCTCATGCTTATTAACCAGTTCTGGCCCGTGGCCCATACTTAAAATAGAAAGTGAGGGAGAGGGTGGTTTCATCTGAATGTTATACACTAGGGGTAAGCAAACGGCCCACAAGTAGCTACCTGCTTTGGCGAATAAAGGTTTATTGGAACACAGACACGGCTATTTGTTCATGTATTGTCTATGTCTGCTTTCACGCTATAAAAGCACAGTCGAGTAGTTACAAGAGACTATACAGCCTGCAAAGCCTAAACTACTTAGTGTTTGACCCTTTAAGAAACAGTTTGCTCACCCCTCACACAGAATAAAAAATGGGAAGGAGTGTTTCTCAAACACACACACACACAAGGGATTCATTTTTTTAAAAGATGGAATAAATGCTGGACAGGCAAAATCAATATACCACCAAGATAACCTGGTTACAAAAGATATTCTCACATATCTAAATTAGGTGAATTGATCAGGTACATTTTGGAAGATGTCTTAAAAATAGTGTTTGCTCTTCAAAAATTATCTTCTAAAATTACCTTAATTGATGACACTGTAATCATATTCCATATATATACATGGAGGGTGCTTAACTTGCTATTTTCAAGGAAGGCTGAAGAGATAGAGAAACACCTGAATGCAGTTCATCAAAAGTGGTGGCAAAGCATATAAGTTAAAAAAACAAGGAAAGAATTCTACTTGGTCATAAAAAAGAAGAAAATTTTACCCTTTGCAACAGTATAGATGGGCCTGGAGAACATTACGCTAAGTGAAACAAGCCAGTCAGAGAAAGTCAAACACCATATGATTTCACTTAAATGTGGGATCTAATAAACAAACTGAACTAACAAGGAAAACAGAGACAGACTTAGATGGAAAGCAGATGACAGCTAAAGGTGGAGGGATGTTGGGTGGGGGACAGGGGATTGAGCAAGGAAGAAAAAGGACTCATAGACATGGATAACAGTGTGGTGATTGCTGGGGGGAGGGGAGTGTAAGGGGACTCAATGGTAATGGAAAAAAATACAATGTAGACTGAACTGAAAAAAGAAACAAGAACTTTCTTAGCTGATAATGGCTGAGGCTGGGTTATGAGGCTTTAGACACATGGAAGATGCTGTCCTAGATACTTTACATATTCTATCTCCTGTGATCTTCACCATCAGCTCTGTGAGGTAGGTGTTATCATCACCGTTTTACAGATAAAGCTCAAAGACAGCAAGCATCTAGCCTTGGTCATAAAAGTTACAGTGACACATGTGACACTGTCTTCCTGGTGAAAAACTAAAACTACTTCATGGTGAGGCTTACAGAGCATTTTAGCCTCACCAGTATAGATTAGTCGACTGCTGTCCTCATTTGTATCCCCATGGCCATGTCAAGCACTCCACGAATCTTGGGGCTGTCAGATATTACACAAAAGTCTCCCTTACAGATATTATCCTAAAAAACAAGTTCTCATTTCACGTAATATGCTGGAAAGATTTGGGTATTCATCTGAATCATCTGGCTGACAATTTAGTAGTAGTCTAAATCAGCGGATAGAGACCTCAACTAAAGAACTGAAGGACTGGATTCTTCTCCTGACTTTTCCAGGTATATGCTACACAAATGTGAAAGCCAACTATTATTTTTGACATGTGAACAGAAGAAATTAATAAGCTTCTGAAGAAGATTGTAAATATTAACACAGAAAAGAGCCTGAGTACTTATGAAAAGCATTATGTTTCAATGAATCACAACTCAATTTTAGAAATGGAAAACAGAGCTAAGGAGAGTAGTGGAAAATTGAACAGCTGCTTTGCGGCAAAAGGAAAATTTCCAAATGTATGATTACTTATTTCAGTGATTTTTTTTATTTTTTGTGAGATGTTTGTATTTCTTATTTTCCATGCACATTTCATGAGGAAAGAAGATGATGCTTTACACACCCATCCTCATCTAATTCTATACGTGGTAAACGCGCTGCCAGGTCACGTTCTCTTTGTCTCATTTGTACCATGGATGGAAGTATGGCATCAAAATATTTGTGTGAGAATTTTAAGAGAAATAAATGCTTAAAAACATATGATGCTTAATGAAGAGAAATATCAACATGATAAAAGTGCATTTAATTCACTTAGTTTCTATACTCTGGTTTCTCTTCAGATCATATAAATCTTTCACCTTTTAATTCACTTAGTTTCTTTTTTATTTAGGAAATTATTTTTTTATTTTAATTATTTTTCTCTTTATTTCTTTAAATTTTTTTCCACATTTTAAATTTTTCTTCAAGTACAGTTGTCTCCATTTTCTCCCCACCAGTCCCCCCAACCCCAGCCATTCCCACTTCCTACCCTCAACCTACCCTCAATCCTACCCCCCCTTGATTTTGTCCATGTGCCCTTTATAGATGTTCCTGAGAACCCATTCTCCTCCCCCCCATTATCCCCTCCCACTTCCCTTCTGGTTACTGTCAGTTTGTTCTTTATTTCAATGTCTCTTGTTATATTTTGCTTACTTGTTTGTTTTGTTGACTAGGTTCCTTACTCTGTGTAAGGAGGGTTACTTCTCTAGAATACCTTTTTTAGAATTGTGAATAAAATGAAGTTCAATGCCATTACCTTCTCCATTAGCAATTCCCTCTGTGTTCCCAATCTTCTCCCCCATTACTTCACCAAAGGGAAGTTTCTAATTTTGCCCATTCAAAAGACTAGTACTATGCCAGACCAATAGGCTTCCTTTTCTAGAATGATAGGCCAGATCCAATATTTAGTCTCTCTTGTGGAAGTATCCAAGGAGCCGATTACACTACTCGCCCCAGTTGTTCTCTACATCAATTGGTCTATGGGGAGCATCTCTGAAACACTTACTGTAATATGTACGGGCATGTACTGGCTCTGACTAAACAGGCACAATCGTGTTCTCATAAAGTGTTTCAGAGAAGATGTTACTTACACAAGTGATACGTAATAATTGTGTAATAAAGATTTTTAAGAAATTGTTTAAAAAGTAGGAGTGAAATTAAAGAACAAAGAAAATTAAGAATCATGAAGGTAATAATTTACAGAATAAATAAAAATTGAACAAATAACTGATTTATAAAAATATAATTTAGAAAGATCTAGAAGACATTCAACTTATTGAACATGAATCAGGAATAAATATTCTTTCTTCAATAGTTAGAGAAATACACAAAATGAGTATTTAGATTAGATACTTATGAAAGTATATCAATTTAGTTTCTCGAAAGCAAGCAGTAGGGAAAAGATTTCTATCAAATGATAACCATAATTAACTTTGAAAAATTGTGCTTATTAGGAAATGTAAGAGATCTTCAAACCTAAAGAGTGAGTGCATGAGGCCCAAATGTTCATAATATCTGCCACGAATAAAAATAAATGGATCTGATTGAAGAAACAAAGACATAAACAGAAAAAGGAACTTATGTTGTCTACACTAAAGATTCTGAAATTGGTAATGGCATGGTGTTTGTGACTTGCCTTTGACCAAAGCAGCACTAGCAACGGCCGGTGGCCGTGGCTGCCCCAGGCCTCTATCAGCTGGGACCACATTCCTTCAGTCTCGCCTTGTGGACGGGCTGGGCCTCCGGCTTCACACTTGCACCTGGCACCTGGCACTTCTTGACAACTGCCCTGTGGTTTTCTAGCCTCGCAGACAGGGAACCCTGACTCCCATACGTGCATGTGCAACCTCCACATGCAGAAGAATTAAAACCCCACGATCACTTGTTTGCTTAATTTTACAAAAGAAAATACTGGAAGAATAAAGCATAAACTAAAATTATCTATGTGGGGTGGAGTTAGGAGGAATATAGCAAGGCAAATAAGGAAAGAAATGAGAATGTTATAAATATGATTTTGTATAAATTCTTCTGAACCATGTAATCCTTTTTACATAATCAAAACAAATTTAAATTAAAAAGTGAACCTCCAAATTGCAAGCAAATTTAACTGTTCATGTATTCAAATACATAGCCTAAACATGCAGATAAATATTATTCAAAGTGGCTTTTAAGCATAATACTTTGGCTATAACTGCCTTATTAATACAGTTTAAAAAGAAAAATAGCAACTGGCAGAGATACCTTTAACTTGATTTAGATGCCATCTGGTTTTATAATTTAGAAACTACTTTATGTGTATTATAGGAAAAAGCATTTAAATAAATATGCTAATGCTATTAGGTTCCAAGACATTTAACATAAATAGTATGTGTGTGTATATATATAGATCTCTCTCTATACACACATATATGTGTGTATATGCACATGCATGCACATATGCATGCACACATATGCACTCACATATACACAGCCATATACATGCACACATGTATACACACATACATATGCATACACACATATACATACACACACATATACCACATATATAATAATCCAAACAGTTAACACTCACAGGGGTGTCCAATGCTTTGGCATCTCTAGGCCACACTGGAAGAAGAGTTGTCTTGGACCACACATTAAATACACAAACACTAACAAAAACTGATGAGCCAAAAAAAGATTTTAAGCAAATTTATAATTTTGTGTTGGGACACGTTCTTTACCATCCTGGGCCACATGTGGGCTGCAGGTTGGACACTCCTACTAAATTTAAATAAAAATATTAATTGGAATTCTAAACACACATACATATACCCTAGCTATTCCACTGAAAAGTAACAGAAGCAACAACACTCCTGTAGCAATTAGCAAATGAGCCCAGACCTTGACCATGGGCCCCTTGGGACAACAGTTGATTTCAGATCTAGGAGAAGGAAACTACAAGGTAAACCTAAGACATTTAATTATGCCAGAAAGCAGGCAAATGTCCAAAGAATAATGAATTTTGACTGAGTATTGTTTGAAAACAACAAAAGGGTATTTTGGGACAACTGAAGAAATTTAAATACAAACTAGATATTACTGTTGATTTGTTAATGATATTATACATATGTAGGAGAATCTCTTATTTTTAGGAAATATCTACTGAAATATTCAGGGATGGACTATTATAATGCATGTGACTTATTTTCAAATGATTTATAAAATATACTATTATATGTACATGTAAATACAAAAAGAAAATGTGACAAAAACAATAGTTACCATTATTGAAGGTAAATGGTAGATATACATGTGATCATTGTATGACTCTTCCAACTTTTCAACATCTGACATTTCTATACTTAAAAGATGGAAAAATTATGTCAGTGCACATCTAATAGAGCAAAGAACAGGAAATAAGGCTGATGTTCTCCCCAGGGTCCATGTTAGTCCTCTGGTTTTAGAAAACAGAAAAGGAGATTGGGAGTAGTGGTTATAGAGAATAAAAGAAAAAATGGAAGGAAGTAAAAGACAGCTTCCTATAAGCCAATAACATAACAGCTTGCTCATTACATTAGTGTGATTACTTCTTTATTAGGCCTTATTTGAGCTGTCATCTGGTATCAGTTAGGTCAGTTATAGTCTGTCATGTCTACCAGAGGGATATGGAGCAAGGTCCGTCATGGCGTGAGGGTGGCGTAATTAAAGCAATGGGAATAATGGCCACTCCACTCTTCATTTATACCCTCGTCCAGTCAGCTGAGCCCATACTGGCTTTCTACTCACGCTGAACGTTAAAGATGGGAAAGGAGGGCAAGGATGCTGCCAAAATAGAGTTTTAAAAAATCTTATTTCAATCATCAAATCAAGTCAAATTGTTAGTGAAGTAATGAGTTACAAATAAAACATACTGAAATATCACTGGAGAGACTAAAAAGAAGAGAATATAATTCATGTGTAAATATATTCCTTAGTAATTTAACTCTACACATGTGTATATGTTATATATCATGTATATACACATGTGTCTGTGTGTGTGTAATGTGTGTATAGCAAACAATTCACAACCAAGAAAAAAGAGGAGGAAATAAATATTTTACTAGAGTAAATAAAATTTGCACAGGTAGTCCAGAATTAAAGAAAGAGTATTTGGAGCAGACATCAACTGAACTGAGGATAGGGCTTCCCTGAGCCTTAAAGAATCTAAGCATAATGTTGAGACCAAAATTGTGGCTGTGTTAAAAATCTCCCCACAGTAATTTTAAATCAGGTTGATTTTATTCAATTTCTGCTCAGCTGTATAAGTAACAGAGGAAGCAAAGAAGACTCAGAAATTCACTAAATATTAAAATATTAGAAAATAGCAAGAATGAGGTCAGGATAATTATTCCAAGAAACTGAACAGTGGTGAGTTTCCATTTATACATATAAATGGATAGGTATAATATGTTCAGACCAACAGTTATCATGTATGACATAAATTGCCAAATTTTAATCTTAGTTTTATTAATATTTAAATTAGACTTATTACTCTATACAATTCTTTTTTTGATAATTCAGAAAGCTTTTTAGGATTGTACAGAGTTTTATACACAGAGATTGAGCTGAATGTAGTTATCATACACCATATTGTCTAAATAGTTTTTCTAATAAAAAAAAGCTAATAAGATGTTGTCTGTCATTTCTTTCATTAAAAAAATAAAGTACAAAAATGAGGAATGTGGAGGTAGGGAGCACACTGTGCATAATTCAGTTTTATTGGCAATCTGGATGACAAATTAATAGGTGCCCTAGTGAAAATGCATGATTGATTAACCTGTTCTCTGATGCTACCATGAAAGTAATTCTTTAACCTGTGTTGGACAAGTCGATCTTTCTGGGCACCAGTTTTGTCATTTCTGAATGAGGACAATATTTTTACCAGATAAAACCTAACCTACTACTCAGCTTTAAACTTTTTACCTTTTATGACTTAGTTACTTCTCTCTAAAGTTATTCAAACTCAACAGGAATGAGATAGGCAGGCACTAAAGAAAGCAAAAGTGATTATCAGATTCTTTCCCTTCCCTTCCCTCCTCCATTTTTTGTCTTTTTAAAGATTTGGGCACTATTTCTTGTT
>VMDR010019739.1:0-18107 GCA_007922815.1 Macrotus californicus | reverse complement strand
ATGTAAACAAATAATGAAAATGGAAAGAACAATAATTTGTTTTCACTTTGTCCTCAGTGAATTTCATTTTCCAAATAATATTTTGCTTCTTTAATATGATTTTCATTTTCCAATAGATAACTGCCTACAATAGGCGTACCTTTGAGACTGCAAGGCATAATTTGATAATTAATATAATGTCAGCAGAAGGTAGGTATGAAAAAATACGTTGCTGATTGCTTCCTTATTTATAAGAAGAATTTCATTATGCTTTTTATCTATGTAAAATATAGTTAAGGATTTTAAAGTGATGGATATCTAATATAACTCAAGAAACAGTAAAATGTAGTCAAGAAAATTAAGCAATGTTTCATTTGTTATAAAATATCATGTTGTTCTATGGTGCTGAAAAGCTCAGACTAAGGAACCAAACAGGCCACTTATTTCTCCAAGGCTTAGTTTCATCATCTGTAAAATAAAACTAAAAACAGACCTGCTCTTATAAGTTCGGGATACAGAGTCCTTGGATTAGGTTTGAAATGTGCTTAACAAGGGACCCAGCACAGAGTGCACCGCCAGTAGTTATTAGCGAACTTCATTAAAACTTACCACAGCTCGTAGTTTAATTGTGTGTGATGATAGAGTGTTACGAGTGGACAGAAGTAAACTCTAAATTTGCGTTAGTCTCCCTCCTAAATAGCTAATCACACATCAGTAATTGCTGGAGTCCACCCAAAACTGAGTTACAAGAGTTCAAATTGTAAGTAATTCCCAAGGATTTGGAAGGACACAGGAAATATTCCAAGAGTTACACTCTCAAATATTCTGACCCTATTTTGGTATTTAATTGGGAAAATTAAACATCACTAAAAACTTTGTAGTCAAAGTGTATGTATCATGGGGTACCCTTCTGAATACCACACACCATGTATGAAAGTAACAGAAGGGACATAGCATCACCCCCACCGAAAACAGTAAAACGGTGTGTATCCTGGGTAGGGGAATTCTTACTTCCACTTACCAGTACAGTTAAAAACAAATGAGCAAACACAAAATACTTGATCAGAACCTACTAATTTGGCTTTCATGATAATTCAGTAAAGGCCAGGTTAAAAATTGCCTCTTGCATTATATGAAAGAAAACGATTTCTATAGAATAGATACTGCAGTCCATAACTGGGGTGATTGCCAACTGCAGACAACAAATCTGCTAGTTTAAATAAAATGTTAAATGACCTCCCTATGTGAAGAACAAGCCCACATGCCAGTTCTGTAGGCTTGGACAGAAGATTCCCTGGCCACTTTTTCACTTCTCACGGGTGTTGACATTGGGATCAGGGAGACTTGTTGACTCCAGTCGTATTTAGATGCTTGCACCCAGTCTAGTTGGTCCCAAAAGAGTTGGAATACCCTTAATGAGCAGAATAATTGCAAAGTTTCCTTTCTTCTAAGGACTGCAGCAGTACAAGTTATACAGTTAGGTTCCAGTGGGCTTGGACCACTGGCCTCGCCACTGTGCTCTCAGAATGACTCAAAACCGTTTGTCAGATATGGGAGTCCTTGCTAACTGAAAGGTGGCCTGGCCTGTAGTGTGAACCCCTCTTTCTCAAGTCTCATCTCAGTCCTGTGGATACAGAGTCCACAGGCATCCCAATGTGCCTGTGTGGGGACCCTTGTCCAAGCAGGTACTAGTGGAAGACTGCTAGACCACTGTAGTGTTGAAAGTTGGCTTTCGGGGCTATTTATCTAAAAATTGGGTTTTGAAAATGTATTGATGAGGGAGTAAGAATAGATGGGTTTTAGAAGCCTCCACTTTTACTTCAGGCAGAGCTGCTCTACTGCCTTTTATAGAGGGTTCAAGGGCCCCAAACTCTGAAAACCAGGGAACCAGGTGAACATGCATTTATCCTTGCTGGTGCAGATGGAATGTACGTGGCCTTGAGGATGCACATCTTTGAGCACGACCCACACATGTGCCGCTTCTCCCAGACCAGGATGGGAAAAGAAATGAGTTGAACATCAGGATAATCACGCTCAGTCTGACTCCTTGCCCAGCTGCCTCCTGCTTGGAGAGGCCTAATGGGAAATTAGTCCTGTAGACTCACACAGCCTGGAGCTCATGGGGAGTACACAGAGTGATTCTCTAAATTGGGTTTAGTGCCTCAGAGGCCTGCCACCAATCTGTTGGCCTACTGTTCCCTTGGCCTCTGTGATGTCCAAATATAGCAGGCATGGGATTTCCCCAAAGTTAGAAAGCTCGGGTGACTCATCTCTGGGAGTCCTGGCAGCCACGCTTGGCTGGGGAGACAGCAGGCAGCTGCCCAGCCCAGCGCCTGGCGGGGCGTGGCTGCAGCCAGTCTTGTAAGGGAGCCACGAAGCCAGCCGAAGCCCAGTCACACTGACGAGGAAAAGCCAAACCAGAGTTATCCAGAAAGGAGCACTGATAATAAGAAACAAGTTTTGCGTGCTTGTTTAGAAAAGTGGGTGTAAAAACACTGAATGAAGTGAATAGAGGGTAGACTTCTAGCATACTCAAAACTGTATTTGGCATTACTTATAAATATCTTTTTATTGCCAAGAAACTGTTCTTCATGACATATTTCTGCACGACTCTCTCTCGGTGTAGGGAAAAATGCAGTGTGATTAAGCTACTGTTTATGAAACAGCAAATGTATCTATATGACAAGAAACTTAACTACATAAAAGAGAAATATGTCATATTTGAAAAGATTGCAGATGGCCTTTCCATCAAACAAATGCAACAAAACCATAAGCAGAATAAATGGCAGTATAAGAGATGAGTAATTGGGGCCTTGAAAAACTCGGTCTTTAGGAAGAGACATCACATTCTAGAAAACTCTTGAAAATGGTACAGCCAGAATATCTACCCCGACTTCACTACTGGCATCAGGTATCCTTTCATATTAAAGAGGCTTCATAAAAAATGTAGTCATCAATATTTCAATTATTTATGGTATAGTTTGTATCTTTTATTAAGAGGGGAATACTTCATAGGCATGAGTCTTAATGAAATAAATCAGAGGGTATACAGAGTACAACTACTACTAGGAACTTTAAATCTGTGTACAGTCCCGAAACATTGTCTTTTCCTTCTAAGGGAAGAATTCAGGTAATTAACCTGTTCATATTATTATAGTAATTGCTAAAGCTTAATATATTTTATAAGTTCTTCCTCTGTGCGAGGATCCCTGCTAAGCACTTTATATCCAGTCTCCTGTAGCTGAGATGAAAATCATATTAGTTCAGATGATGGTGGTAAATTTCTGGGCCTCGTTAAAGGTCAGTTTCTGCCTCTGAAAGTGTGGAGAACAATGCAAGTATGCATTCACCCTCTCGTTGTGAGTGTTAAATGTGATAATTCACCTCAATTCATTAGCTTGGGCTGCCTCATAGTAAGTATTAAAAAAGCAGCCTTTATTGTTATAGAAATACTATTAAGCTATTTATCTTAATAGAACAATTAGAATATGGGAAATGATGATTATGTTCAAGAATAACGTTTGAGAAACTGATATAAATCATATTTATCTAGAGTTTCTTATACTGAGAATTCACATTGGACATTCAGTTGGTTTAAAATATTCTGAAATCTTTGGAGGGACATATTGATGCGACATTGGGTAGGAAGAAAGCTAAATCTCTAACTATATGAGATAGGGAATTTCCTGGGAAATTTAAAATACAATTTCCCTAGAATATTTAATTATGGAGTGATCAAAAGTGTGGTGTTGCTATAATTTTAGAATTCTTATTGAAACTATAATCGACATTTTTCTTAGTAAAAAATAATGTTTTCACGTGCCCCGGAAAGATGAGTAAACAATCACGGACTGCAGAACATTTTGGACCGCAGATAGGACATGGTGCCATAAGATTATAATGGAGCTGAAAAATTCCTGTCACCTCGTGATCTTGTAACGTCATAGCCCGATGCTAAGCTCTTTTTCAAACAAGTTGAGTGTAGCCTAAGTGCACAGGTTCATAAAGCTTATAGTCACAGACAGTGATGTCTAAGGCCTTCACGCTCACTCACCACTCACTCACTGACTCACCCAGAGCAGCTTCCAGGCCTGCAAGCTCCATGCGTGGTAAGTGGCCTGTTCAGGTGTACCATTTTTATTTTTAACGCCATATTTTTAAGTGTTATTTTTCAATTACAGTTTTCATTATTATTTCATATTAGTTTCAGGCATATAGCATAACGGGTAGTGTACTTTTACTGTACCTTTTCTCTGTTCAGGTACACCAGGCCTTACCATTGTGCTGTAACCACCTGCAGTGCCTAGTATAGTGACGTGCTGTTCTGGTAAAGATAGCACTGCTTAAGGTTGTAGTGATTAAACAAAATGATGCATTTGAGAAAATCTGTTAATTTTAACATGCTATGAGTACAAAATATTATCCCTGTCCACGTAGAATTTTAGAAGGGCTCCTTCTGCCTGGGTGAGGCAGGGGAAGAGGCTGACAGGTCACTGGCGCGTTGGAAGTGGCTTTGGCCTTTTTTTAAACCAAATTCTGTCATTCCAAATTGCCCTGCCATGCACTTGGGTTTTACTGCATTGTAGATCAAACTCTGTGTCAAAGGTATGTCATGTTTTTGGATGCGTCCCCTGTTATACAGAAAGCCTTTAAAGTTGGTATTAGTGTCATTTTCCAAAGCCAGGACGATGACAGAAATCAACAAATCTAGAATTGTTCTTTTGTTTCTCTTTCAAAAGACTACTTCATTAAAGATATCCATACCCTTTTTTTTTTAACCAAAATTAGACTTCCCGTTACCATATCAAGCAGAATTCTTCATTAAAAATATGAATGTAGAAGAAATGCTGGCCAGCGAGGTTCTCGGAGACTTTCTTGGGGCAGTGAAAAATGTGTGGCAGCCAGAGCGCCTGAACGCCATTAACATCACATCAGCCCTGGACAGGGGTGGCAGGGTTCCGCTCCCTATTAATGACATGAAGGAGGGGTAAGCAGACCTTTATCTCGTTGCCTTAAATATGAATTTTTAAATATGGTGATCTTATCAAACTTATTATAGTGGAAGATGGCCTATTGCATTTTTTTTTTAATAAGAAATGGGTATTGTAAAGATATGAAAATACTAGCAATTTTCAGTATTGACAAAGAGGTTATATTAATGGTTCTTTATATCTGATGTTCCAGGTCCTGGGAAATCTAACTGTAGATCAGGCTCAGCAATCATAAATTATAGTGCTAAGTCTTTTGTACCTTCCCTAGAGAAACTGATTATTTAGGGCCCGGAATTTCAAAGGAAATTGATGCCCCACTTATCAGCTGTAGAAGGACATGCAGACTACTGTAACTTTATTCTAGGAAACTATTTCTTTGCCTTTAACATTCTTTCCACCATGTGTCTGTGACTGATGGCCAAAGCGGATTTGAAACCCATTCCTAAAGCCTGGCCTTGTCACTCACACGCTGGATGACAGTGGGGAAAATGCTGTACTTCTCTGTGCCTCAGCTTCCTCATTTGCCGCCATGGGGATTTTACTCCCCCTTGAGTTTGTGATAATGGTTAGGTAAAACATGTCTTCGATAGAGCGTTGTCTGTTCTCAGGCCTTACAAGTGCAGAGTATGGCTCATACCCTTGGAGAGGTGAAGAAACACTCCTGATGCCTGGGCAAACTGAAAGGCCTGAATGTCGATGTCAGTCATACTTGGATCTTTAATTTCTTATCTGTAGGTTGAGGCAGATCTGCCCCCCTCCTTTTCATACCCAATTCTATAAACATGAGATGTGGAATGAGCTACATGGTGTATATTGCATGTATCCCTTTCCAGCTCCTCCTTTACCCATAACCCTGGTAACGTATTTATTACTCAGTGAATCTGGAATTACCTAGAATGCCTGGATTGATAAGAATTAAACTTGAGGGTGGCAGTTAAGGAGAACTTTGTTGGAAATAAGGGAAAAGAACACACTAGACATGGCTGAAATACAAGGGAGCAGACAGAAGCGGGGTAAGGGATGAGCAGTGAACTGTGAAGTCCAGTTTACAAATTTCAGAATTAAATTGCACCTTTTGTGTTACAGCAATGTATTCTGGCATCAGTCACACACACATAGAAGTGCTTTGAGTAGAACAGTTGCTTTATCTCTTGCCTGTTGGGTGGCTTTTTATATGAAAACATAATTCTAGGGCTCAAATGTCTTACCTCAGAGTTACTACATGATTCTCTAATCAAGGAAGCACTGTGGAAAGAGATTGGACAGAGGTATCCTCCTTGAAGACCTTCTCCAATGGGGAATCTTTCCAATATTTGTCAAAGGAATGTGTTCTGGGATGATTGTTAAAACACTGAGCGAAGATGTTGGAGGGAGCAGCATGAAAACCGGGCGTCAGTGGGGGTTTCCATAGTGCTGCTCCCTTCTGAGCTCACCCTTTTCCCGCCAGTAGTGCAGACCCTACACCTAGAAACACTTCTGAAAACAGCGACACTAAATTGAACTAAAGAACTCTCTGAACCAAACTCTGCCGTAAAACAGGCTCCCTAGCCATGTCTAGCCTGAGAATTGCCAGTAGGCGCTTGAGTGGAAATATAGATAGGTTCCTGACCTCTGATTCCCCCTAGAGACTCTGACTCTTTGAGTCTAAGGCTGGGTCTGAGCTTGTGACTCTAAATTAAGAACAGAATTTTTGTCCTTCAAGTACTTGTTAGAGAATTCAGTCATTAGCAGGCTGACCCCCAACACCTGCTGGAGGGTGGCATGTGCTATCGGATATTTGACAGTCAGTTCCATGGCATTTATTTGGACCCTGTTGTCTTAGATCCCTTCCCAACTTGAAATGCTTTCCATGAGTTTCAGTTTAATGTTAAGCCATAATAACCTTTGCAAAGTATTCAAAACTCTTTCAAAATAGCATTTCTATAAATTGTACCCAAAGTCAACTCTATTACTACAATATCCCTGTACAAGCAGTAACGAAATAAGACCCTCCTTGAATATAATTCCAGAACAAAAACTTGTCCCTGGAAATGATTTTGCATATTTTCCTTAGTTGTTGTATAATTTTACGCTAACAATTTTTTTTACCCCTTATTGCCTTAAATTTAGAAATAAATCCAATGCTTAATTCATCTCTTGTCTTTCTTTTTAATGGTGTATATCATAATTATTAATTCACATAATAAACTTTTTGCCTCTGTACTTTTTTAAAAAATAACATGAGCTACAAATCTCTTTTTAAAATGAAATATTGAAAAGATTAAGAGATAGGGTCGGAGGTAGCAAAAAACATCGCATCCCTTTTTTTTTCTAAAATTTTATTTAAAAGTATACTCCTACACTTCAGAAGTATTAAGAACCTAAAAATGTGTTCTTCTTTATACTTGGTATAAGCCTCAGTCTCTGATCTTTAAAAAAAATCCATGAAACTATTTCCTATTTCTTGCGGCAGCCATAATCCACTAATTGCAGATTTTTCCACAATTGTTATATGTAGTGAAAGAAACAGTGAATGAGTAAGAGAATCTCTCATAGCAGACCCTCAGATTAAACATGTAGCCCTTCCACAGCCCAAAGCACCATTAAGTGGCAATCATCAAGAACCCACTCAGCAGTATCCCAGCTCCTCTCCCTTCTTGATGTGTGTTTTTCATCTCTGCAGAACTCATGGACAGCTTTCAGACCTCTCCTAAATGTATCAGAAAACAGCTATAAAGATTTATGTCAGAGTAAGTTCCTGCAAAGGAAGGCCGAGCCTCCTGGAAAGATTCCCTTTCACTTGCCAGATCCATAACCCCGGGCAGGGCAACTGCGCTGTCTCTGAGCGTGTGGAGGTGCCGCTTTTGCTCCTGACGTGGAGCCAGGGGCCAAGGATTCTGTGGATGCATTTAGCCTGGGTTAAGCTGGTGGAAAGAGGAGCAGGTTCATATTTCATTCTAGGCATGGCATAGCTGCCAATCTAGGGTGAATGATGTGGTGTAAATGGTGACTCTGAAGGGAATGATGGGGTGTGAGGATTAAAGAATATACTCACTTTTCCTAAGAGATTGTCAAACCAACCACTCTTTCCTCTGGTTACCAAAGCATGGGGATCTAGCCTCAATCAGCAACCGAGAATCCCCCATTTATTCTCTAGACAGTCTCACAAAGTACTGCCTTTACTGAATTGCCTGCTCTTTTTGCCCTACCAAGGCCTCAGTGAGAAGTTCCACTTGAAGACAAGACTAGGTCAGTGGTTGCCAAATGCTGCCCTGACACAAGGTCATGATCCTGGGCCAGACCCTGGAGCTCTGCTGAGTTGTCCCCATGTTTGGTGATTTACAAGATTGTCCTGTATTCTTAAATAATGTGCCTCCGAGACTTTTGGTGCAAATATCTTTTCCTTTAGGGAATAATGGAGATATGAGATAGGAATTTTTGAAAAAAAGTAATAAAATAAAAATTGAAGACCCATATAAATCTATTTTATAAGTATACAAATAAATGAAATCAATGCAACAAGATGTCTAATATCTACTTTTCTAAGGGGTTCTATGCATACATTCATGTTTTTTCTTTCATTTATTAAGTATTTTTATGGGGGAATAGGGTTTTGACCTCTGGGGTAGAGTCATCTAAAAAATACAGTCTATGTTCACAATCTGTTAGGGGCCGCGCAAGGAGCCAGATCATTAAAACAAGCAGTGTGGTACCTGCCACAGGTGAGTGCTCCTCACCCGTGGCAGGTGAATGCGTAGAATGGGTTCATAGAGGAGGAGAATTAAAGTCTGACCTGGATTTAAAATATGAGTGAAAATAACCTCAAAAAACGAGGAAGGAAGACTCTAGGCAGAGGGGACAGCTCTCAGGTAGGAGAAAGCACAGTGGATTTGGAAACTACTTTGTGGAGAAACCCAGGACAGGGATCCAGAAGTGGCAGTTTCCGAGGAGGCAAAGCCCAGGCCACTAAGGCCTTGTGCGCCAGGGAAAAGTGTTTGGCTTTTATCCTGATGCATTAGGGGCCTTTGCAAACACAGCTTGTATTAAAGTTTAATTTTAGCAGGTGGGCCTACTAAGCCCACCACGGGGAAGAATAGAGCAAAGCCAAACGTCTCCTTTCCTCAAGCAGGAAACCCCCCAAAACCAGAGAGGTCCGAGCCCCTGGGCCTGTCCCTTTTCTGAGAATTCACCCCTTCTCCAGTGGAGAGGAGTTAGCAAGCAGTAGGACTAGAGTCTAGAAGTCTCCTTTATTTTGTTTTTATTCTGTATTAGGTCCTTTTTTTAGTTTTAGTCCTTATATTTTATCTCATTTTTTATGGATGGACTGATCAATTGCAGGTAGGCACAGAACAAAGAAGTGGGGTAAGGACAGAGGCAGGAGGGCTCCGGGTGCATTTCAGAGCTTCAGAGTGCCCAGGCATACATAATGCATGTGGACGCGTTCTTCTCTGAAGTGCCTTTTTTTTCCCTTACATATACCAGATAAAGAATAAAATACATTCAGTACTTAGGTAAAAAAATACAATCATTGGATGCATTTATCTGCCAGTTGCTGAAAAAGGCAGAGTTTTAACTTAAATGTTTTACCTGTTTCTCATTCTTCACATTTTATTGTAAAGGTCTCTG
Source organism: Macrotus californicus (assembly GCA_007922815.1). Lineage (NCBI taxonomy): Eukaryota > Metazoa > Chordata > Mammalia > Chiroptera > Phyllostomidae > Macrotus > Macrotus californicus. Next base: position 8,532 of record VMDR010019739.1, on the reverse strand, counting down.
TAAATGCATTTTCCCTCAAGGGAAATTGAGTTGTTCAGATTGGAAGGAAAAAAATCCCTTATAAGGAACAAGTTCTATCTAGTGTTTACCAATTCCTGAGATTCTGAGGCACCGTGTTCTGATAATGTTGCCTGAGAGCCTTGTGTTTGGTAATATGCTCCCCTGTCATCCATTTACACACATCTTAAAGTTTCAAAACGTGTAGCTAAAATTACAAAGGTAAAGCTCACCCTCATAAAAAATTCTAATTTCTGCCTATCAAAAAGCCAGCTGAAAGGAAAGCAAGAGATTCTGAAAATGTAATTTTGGCATGTATAGCATAGTTTTCATTACACAGTACATGGCCTCACGCAAAATTATCTTTTAAAAAGCCGGCATGTTGAAACTTACTGGTTCTCCAACAGAAACAGTATATACCCAACTTTTTGACCTACAAGGCAATTCCAATATCTGCTTTTCTTGATCACATCTGCAGTCTGTTCGCATTTCATTTAATTAACTTACTTTCCCCATTGTATTGAGATGTAATTAACATGCTGTATAAGTTTACGGTGTACAATATAATGATTTTACACACATATACATAAAAATTGCAAAATGAGCGCCACAGTAAGTTTGGTTAACATCCATCACCACACATAGCCACACATTTTTCTTCCTTGTGATAAGAATTTTAAAGACTGACTCTCTTAGCAGCTTTCAAATATACGATTGCTTATGTTTTGAAATAGGTGTAATGCTTTTCACTCATTAGTTTGTTTGGCAAATAGGCTCCCTGAGAGCAGGGGAGAAGACTGGGTACAAGGAGAACTGTTAAGGGCCTGTCCTCTCGCTCCCTGTAGGTAGGGATGGTGACTAGAACTAGGCTTGGTGGCAGTGGGATGGAGCAAAGTGGACAGGTGTGCGTGAGAGTTCTCCCAGGGTCAGTCTCAGAGATGGATGACAGATCGAGTATGTGGGAAGAAGGGCTCAGAGATGATGTGCTTGAGCATCTGGCCATGCCAGTCACCGAGGGAGAAGAAGATAGAAGGAGGAACAGGTGGGGGTGGGGGGTGGGGTGAGGATGAGCTCAGTTCGGAACATGTTAAGTTTGTGAAGCTTATGGATCATCCAAGCGGAGATGAAAGTAACTTGGCAGTGTGCGTCTACTGCCATAAAAATGTTTCCACTTCTAGGCATCTCTTCCAAGATAGTGACATTAATGAATCTGTACAGACATAGTCTTCACAATATTATTTGTAACATCAGAAAATTGGAAGCAACTTACATGTCCAACTCTGAAATAATCAGAGTAAATCATGTGCGCTTAAAAAATTATATTGCCATAACACTATAATTACAAAGACTGTACAATATGGAAAATGTTTACGATGCATTAAGTGAAAAAGGGTACAAAGTTATATTTTAGAGATGATTGCAATTAGGTTAATATATCCATTTGAAAAATACTCTGCACGGTACGTTGGGAAGTAAAAACAGTTATCTCGGTAAAATTAATTAATTCTGTTTTATTCCAGGTGTTATGTAATGTTTTATGTTGCTTTTTAATTTGAGAAAAAAGTAAACTTTTCAAAGTACCATAAACTCATGCTTATGCCCACTTCTGTTAATCTTGAAGTGAATTAGTTTTTAAATTATTAATTATACATGTAAATCACTGTCATGTTAAAGCAAGAGAACTATTGTAAAAATATTCATTTTACTTCTGTATTTACAAATATATTTCACAATTATCAAGGGAAGACGTGGTCTTTGCTAGGCAGTTAATGGAGCTTAAAAGTAACTTGTTTTAAATGGAATATGTTTAGATTCACTGATTATCTACATACTTTGCCAATGGTTTCTCACATCCACTTTTGTTCTGAATTTTTAATTTGATCTTTAGTTTCAGTCCATTGTATACTGTTCATCTCCCAAAGGCACTATTTAAAAAAAAAATGTTCTTTCAAATGACTTTTAAGTCCAAATACACATTTCACATAAAAGCAGCCAGAGGAGGTTGTGTAACTACTCTGGGGCACCGTTTTCAACTCAGGGTGTGGCTTCACACTTACATGGACATAGCTTTGAATTTTTGTGCCGTGCTTATATTTAATTTTTAAAGAGAACAGTTTTCTTGATATATAATTCACATGCCATACAATTCACATATTTCAAGTATATAACTCAATGGATTTGAGTTTATTCTCGAAGTTGTACAATCATGATCACAATCAGTTTTAGAATATTTTCATAAGCCCAGCACCCCCTTGCCACTTCCATTGACAGTTACTTAGCACTGCCACCCCTGCAGCCCGAGGCAGCCACTATTTACTTGCCGTCCCTATTAATTTTGCCTATTCTTGGACATTTCATATGAATGGAATCATACGGTATGTGGTCTTCTTTCACTTAGCATACTGTCTTCAAAGTTCATCCATTCGTCCTTTTTTATGTCTAGTATTCTATTGTGTAAATATTCCACCTCTTGTCCGTTCAGTTGCTAAGCATTTGGAGTTTCACTTTTTGACTCTCAGGAACAATGTTGCTGTAAATGTTCATGTACAGATTTTTGTGCGGACATATTTTCATTTCACCTAGGAGTGGAGTTGCAGGTCACATGGTAACTTTTGAGGCATTGCCAGGCTGTTTTCCAGACCCGTTGTGCTATTTTACATTCGCACCAGCAGGGTAGGGGAGTTCCAGTTTCTTCACGTCCTCACCAGTACTGTCTGTTACTTGTCTTTTTATTATAATGTGTGGGGAGTGGTATCTTGTTGTGGTTTTGATCTCTCTTTTGCTAATGGCTAATGATGTTCAGCACCTTTTTATGCTCTTATTGGATATTTGTATATCTTCTTTGGAGAAATGTCTGTTCGGATCCTTTGCCATTTTAATTTGGATTATTTGTCTTTTGTTATTGAATTGTAAATGCCCTTCATGTATTGGGAATACAAGTCCCCTTATTAGATTTGTAAATATTTTCTCCCATTTTGTCAGTTTCCTTTTCATTTCCTTGAACTGTGTCCTTTGAAGCACTAAGTCTTTAATTTTGATAAATTAAATTTATCTATTTTTTTCAATTACTGCTGGAACTTCTGGTATGATATCTAAGAGACCATTGTCTAACCCAAGGTCATCAAAATTTACGCCTGTTTTCTTCTCAAAGCTTAATGGTTTTAGCTCTTGCACTTAAGTCTTTGATCTACTTTGAGTTATTTTTAATATACTATGAGGCAGGGATCCAATTTCACTTTATTATATGTGGAAATCCAGTTGTCCCGGCAATGTATGTTGTAAAGACTACTCTTTTCCCCATTAAATTGTCTTGGCACCTGTGACAAAAATCAGTTTATTAAACATAAGAGTTTATTTCTGGACTTTTAATTCTACTGCATTGACCTACATGTCTGTCCTCACGCCAGCCCTGCATATCTTGATTACTGTTGCTTTGTAGTGAGCTTTGAAATTGTTCGTTGTGAGTCTTCCAACTTTTTCAAGATTTATTTTTTCTGGCTACTTGGGGTCCCTTGAATTTCCACACAAATTTTAGGACCAGTTTGTCAGTTTCTGCTAGGAAGACAGCTGAATTCTAATGGGTTTATTTCATTTCATAAGTAGCTGTACAGCATTGTCATTAGCAAAAGAAATAATATTTAATTTAGAGTAATTTCTTAGTTGTCTTTTTTCTTTTGAAAGACATATTTCTTTTCTTTTTTTAAAAAATTATATTTTACTGATTATGCAGTTACTGTTGTCCCAATTTTTTCCCCTTTCCTCCACCCAGCACCCCCCAATGCCCTCAGGCAATCCCCACACCATTGTTCATGTCCATGGGTCATGCGTGTAAGTTCTTTGGCTACTCCATTTCCTGTGCTGTACTTTACATCCCCCTGGTTATTCTGTAACTACCTGTTTTTACTACTTAATCATCTCAGGCTTTTCTAAGGCTATTTAAATGGAAAAAATACAATAAAGATTAAATGAAAATAACAAAAAGTACAAATACTATCATCATCTTCCCTTTTATTGTGAATCGCCTATTGGTCATTTAGGTGGAATTATTTCCCCTAATTGCTAACATGCACACAAAGAAAATAAATTTTATTTTCTTAGTTTGTGTTAAGCAAACAATAGTTTTTCTTATATTAACCTCGGATACAAGTCTGAGAGAACGTGTAGTGAGGGATCTAACAGGAGGGGTCTTTGAGGTAGAAGAGCTGACAGACGGAACTCTTGGGCAGGATAGCTAAGTCTCCCTAAAGCTCCATACCTCCAGGGGGGTAATTTCACACTCTTATTAAAATGAATTCAAGGGAAGATTTATTACTAATAACTATTTACTGTCTTAGTGATGGTATTATTTTCTAAACAATTTAAGAATAATTTTTAAATGTAAGTAATCTATCCAATATAGTAATCAATAGGACACATACCTACTTTGAATTAAAATAAGTAGGATGAAAAAAAAATTTTTTTAAGAAATTAACATAGCATTGAGAAAGTGTCTGGTCTACCAAAGCCCTTGGTAAATATTGGTTGAATAACGGAAAGGATAAAAGGAAGCCCCTACATGAATCACTGCCTTTAAAACCCAGCATCTACCTTAGGGGAGATTCTAGATAATCCCTCGATTCAAAAGGATGAATCCTGCTTTGAGGGTAGGTTGTTTTTCAGTGTTTTCAGTTTCCTTAAAGGATAACCTGAGAGTCTCACAATTTTGCAGCGTTTATGTCATGGTTGGTGCCGATGTCCCGTTTTCTTCTTGTTTACGAGAAGTTGAAAATCCACAGAATCAATTGAGATGCAGTCAAGAAATGGAGCCTGTAATCACATGTGATAAAAAATTTCGTACTCAATTTTACATTGACTGGTGCAAAATTTCGTTGGTGAGTTTTGATTATATTCTGTTTTTGCAAATGTAATTAGAAGTGATGTGGCAGGAGATAACGTTTGGCTAAAACCTGAATTGCTTTTAGGAACAAATCCTGGGTTTACTTTGTTCGCTGAAATGGACTTCTCTTGACTTTAAGTATTTGACAAGCTTATTGACAGTGTATCCATTTAGAAAAGAGTATCTGCACTTTTGTTCTCAGTCCACCCTTGATTAGTTGCTGGGCTGGATGAGTCTGGCAGGTGGTCCAAATGCTCACCCTGGACATCTAGGTGGCGGCTAAATCAGGGTCAGTTATGGAGTCAGTGTTACATGCATAGAAAGTCTCAAATATGCAGCCCCTAGCCCACTCTGGAAGGAGAGATCAGATACAATAAAAGACCTGAAAATGAAGCAATACTGTGCTATAATTCAGTGCCCTAGAAACTCACAAGTGTAGGGAAAGCTCAAGGGAAAAGGGAACAACTCCATGTGAGGAAAGTTAGCATCTTCCTGACAGCTCCATAAATATCAAATATTTCTTTCTAAACAGCTTTTTAAATGAGCCTGCTAAAAGACTTAGGGAAATGTGGGCAAGGCTTCATATCCATGTGAGGTATGTATCATGTGTGTGATATTTTTTGATCCTGCTTTCTGGAAGATGGGAAGAGTTGTTTTATTTCTTTAGTGACCTTTAGATTTAACTTCTGTCAACCGTTGATGATTGGTGGTGACTGAATTAGATCTAAGTTTAAAGTTGACATTTGAACAAAGTTATTGACACATAAACACAACTGTCACCTCATGTCTTAGCAAACCAACTGCAGGGAACTTTCCTGGATCCAGCAAGGAGAACATCGAACTCACATTGTAGCTGTTAGCACCTGCGGCCCTTGGCCCTGGCCTCTCCTTTTTTTATCGCTTGTGTCTCAGGAAAGTAATGCTCTTCCTTTGCCCTCTTAAACCAAGTAAAATTGCGAAGATGGCGTGATTTGTCTTAGAGATAAATGTTGAATTTTCAGAGCTCAGTATTTCAGTCGTGGTAATTGCACGGGGGTCTGAGAGACTGAGCGTCTGCGTTCGTCACTTATTTAAATCGATGCCCCTAGCCAGAGTCTAAAGACCGTGGGCCGAACAGTGAATGCCGTGTTCCCTGTGCTGGGGCCGTGAAACGTTCATGTTTGGGAGTGTCATCTCATTTTGAAAGGTTTAAAAATGACAGGCTTTGAAGATTTTAACTTTTGTGGTAAGACTTTGCAAACAGAAAGGTTGGAAATTTTCCTTGTTTATTTTACATGTTTTTATTTGTATGTTATATTTTACCACAGAAGATTTTAGGAAGCTTAAGTGAAAGAATCAAGGAATAAACAAAATAAATGAAATATAAAAGGAAAATCAGACCTAAGTGATTTTTTTTTTTTAAGTAAGCCTAAAGTCAAGTTTGACAACAAGACTGCTCATGTCCAATCTTAAAAGGGAAGTTCATCAGTTATTTAATTCCCATTCTGGAAGGAGCCAAACCATGAGTCTTTTGGCAGAGGATAGTGTTTACTAGCATTGTGTTAACAAAATTCTTCAAGTAGAGTTTTTTGGGAGAGGATACTGAGAAATGTCACAAATTAATTCTTCCCAACTTTTTTTTTTTTTTGAGGGAGGTAGCAGACGTAGTCACAGATCTCACATGGCCATTTTTGTAATGGTTTTAAAGAAACCCTTAGCATAATTAAATGCAACTCAGTGAAAGCAATTCAATTACTGTGGAGGTAAATTAATATAGTACCAATAAGCATTTTTTGATTCTGGGGTAGAATTTAGTAAAACGATAGCATTGGAAGGGTTACATGGCCCTTAGACCACCGTTTCAAAAAACTGCTTCTGTCAACTGGATGCCAGAAAGTTCAAGGTTGTGACCATTGAGAAATTGCCTCCCCTTTATTTCTTTTCTGTTTTGCTAACTTTGAAAACCACACCCACATACCTGGTTATCAGCAAGTTTATGGTGTGTTAACATCCGCACTAAAGGTCTGTCATTAGGCAATGAGATATTTACACACTAGTTTGAAGGACTTGTGCTTTGGAGAAGAGAAGCTGGACAACTGCATGCACACATACTTGTTTTATATATATATATATATTTACACACACACACACATATACACACACACACACACGTATGTGTGTACACGTGTAGTGAGAAAATGTCAAAAGTAGGGACCAACATACAGCCTTCAATTTATTACTTTTATCCATTGCTTTTTCCTACCTGCCCTCAAAAATTGCGAGTTCAAGGCGACAGAGTAATGGGAAAAGATTGCTTGTTACAAATTTGTCAAAGAACGTTTCGATATGTCTAGATCTCAAAGTCGCATCGTGTTTGCAGCTGTTAATCTGATGTGTAATTGTCTTCTTTTGTGTCAGGTTGATAAAACAAAGCAAGTGTCCACCTATCAGGAAGTGGTTCGTGGAGAGGGGATTTTGCCGGATGGTGGAGAGTACAAGCCCCCCTCCGACTCTTTGAAAAGCAGAGACTATTACACGGATTTCCTAGTCACACTGGCTGTGCCCTCGGCGGTAGCATTGGTCCTTTTTCTAATACTTGCTTATATCATGTGCTGCCGACGGGAAGGCGTGTGAGTACTTTAAAGCACTAATAAAAAATGATAGAGCCTACTGAGATAACAACATATAAGATTCCATTAAAAGCTAAGTTTCATTTAATTCATAAAGCACTTTATCAAGGAATTGAAATTGTGTTCAAGTCAAACGGCAGTACTTTATTCCTTTAAAAATGAATTAAAATAGCTTGGAGTCTAATAAATCAAATGAGGGGATATAGTGACTTTTGTACAGAAGTTACTCAGGCTAGATGAAAATTCATGCTGGCAAAAACAGTCCCAAGAATAATTAAGGCTGGATATCTTGGTTACACAAGCCACCTTGAGTAAGCAGAGACTTCGGAATCTATGCCATGGTCACTGTGCTTTAACTAAATAGTCTTAGTTTGATCAGGAGTGATGGTCAGAATTCTTGAAACTGTTCTGCTGTCAAACAGGGTGACAATCTAAATGTTTAAATACATATACCCATACATATAAACTTAGGAGTAAATTAACGAAAATAAGTCTGTAGTTTGAGCAATGAGTATTTAGTTCATGAATAGTTAGCCCGTTCAGGATATCAATTAAAATAATCTCCCGAGATTATTTGGAAGTCAGAGCACCAAAGCCAAGGATAAAAAATTAATAAAGCAGCAAGTAACAAAATCTTCCATTTTTACATGTAGCCTGATTTCATCATGTCGTAGAATTTATTTCCAAGAGCTTGATTCTTAATCTCCTTTTTTTTCCCCATTTTTCTGTATGTTTCTCATCAGTATTCCATCTCTGTATGTGTACTCATCCAAGTAATGTCATCAACCTGGTGGCAAATGCTGCCTGGTGGCATTTAATAGTAACAGTGTCAGCATTTCCACATCATGCAAGATTTCATGAGCATATAGTCTTAATATTCCAAATATCAATGCTATTATTTAATTCATAAATTTTGTTTTGTTTCTAGGGAAAAGAGAAACATGCAAACACCAGAGTAAGTGTCTTCTTTCCTGTTATTTTCTTTATCATTCTTTCCACTTCTCAGTTGCTCATCATGCTTCTTACATGTGTGTCATGCTTTTTTTTCAT
>VMDR010019738.1:0-18103 GCA_007922815.1 Macrotus californicus | reverse complement strand
CCCTCCCCTTTCCCCTCTGGCTGTTGTTAGATTGTTCTTAATTTCAATGTCTCTGGTTGTATTTTGTTTGCTGTTTTCTTTTGTTGATTATGTTCCAGTTAAAGGTGAGATCATGTGGTATTTGTCCCTCACTGCCTGGCTTATTTCACTTAGCATAATGCTGTCCAGTTCCATCCATGCTGTTGCAAAGGGTAGGAGCTCCTTCTTTCTCTCTGCTGCGTAGAATTCCATTGTGTAAATGTACCATAGTTTTTTGATCCACTCGTTGACTGATGGGCACTTAAATTGCTTCCAGCACTTGGCTATTGTAAATTGTGCTGCTATGAACATTGGGGTGCATAGGTTCTTTTAAATTGGAGTTTCAGGGCTCTTAGGGTATATTCCCAGCAGTGGAATTGCTGGATCAAAAGGCAGTTCCATTTTTAGTTTTCTGAGGAAATTCCATACTGTTTTCCATAGTGGCTGCACCAGTCTGCAATCCCACCAACAGTGCACTACGGTTCCCTTTTCTCCACATCCTCTCCAACACTTGTCTGTTGATTTGTTTATGGTGGCCATTCTGACTGGTGTGAAGTGGCATCTTATGGTGGTTTTAATTTGCATCTCTCTGATGGCTAGTGATGCTGAGCATCTTTTTATACGTCTCTGGGTCCTCTGTATATCCTCCTTGGAGAAGTATCTGTTCAAGTCTTTTGCCCATTTTTGAATTGGATTTTTTGTCTTCCTGGAGTGGAGTCGTGTGAGTTCTTTACATATTTTGGAGATCAAACCCTTGTCTGAGGTATCATTGGCAAATATGTTTTCCCATATAGTTGGTTCTCTGTCCATTTTAATGCTGTTTCTTTAGCCATGCAGAAACTTTTTAGTTTGATGAGGTCCCATTTGTTTATTCTTTCCCTTATGTCCCTTGCTTTAGGGGACACATCATTGAAGATGTTGCTCGGTGGAATATCTGAGATTTTCCTGCCAATGTCATGACGTATATTTAAGTCTTTTATCCACTTGAATTTATTTTTGTGTATGGTATAAGTTGGTGATCGAGTTTCATTTTTTTGCATGTAGCTGTCCAGATTTCCCAATGCCATTTGTTGAAGAAACTATTTTTACTCCATTTTATGCTTCTTCCCCCTTTGTCAAATATTAATTGACCGTAGAGACCTGGGTTTATTTTTGGGCTCTCTATTCTGTTCCATTGATCTATGTGTCTGTTGTTATGCCAGTATTAGGCTGTTTTGATTACCACGGCCTTGTAATACAGTTTGATATCAGGTATTGTGATCCCTCCTACTTTGCTCTTCTTTCTCAAAATTGCTGCAGCTATTCGGGGTCATTTATGGTTCCATATACATTTTTGAAATGTTTGTTCTGTATCTGTGAAGTATGCCATTGGTACTTTAATAGGGATTGTGTTGAATCTATAAATTGCTTTGGGTAGTATGGACATTTTGATGATGTTAATTCTTCTGATCCATGAGCATGGTACATGCTTCCATTCATTTGTGCCTTCCTTAACTTCCTTCTTTAGTGTTGTATAGTTTTCTGAGTATAGGTCTTTTACATCCTTGGTTAGGTTTATTCCTAGGTAGTTTATTTTTCTGGTTGCTATATCAAATGGGATTTTTTCCCTGATTTCTGTTTCTGTTTCTTGTTGGTGTGCAAAAATGCCTTCGATTTCTGAATATTGACTTTGTATCCCACTGTTTTGCCAAATTCATTTGTTAGGTCAAGTAGTTTTTTGGTGGAGTCTATAGGATTTTCTCTGTACATTATCATGTCATGTGCAAACAATGATAGTTTTGCTTCCTCCTTTCCAATTTGGATACCTTTTATTTCCTTCTCTTGTCTGATTGCTGTGGCTGAGACTTCCAATACTATTTTTAATAGAAGTGGAAAGCGGGCATCCTTGTCTTGTTCCTGATCTTAGTGGGAAAGCTCTAAGTTTTTGCCCATTGAGTATGACATTGGCTGTAGCTCTATTGTATATGGCCTTTATTATGTTGAGAAATGCTCCCTCTATTCCCATTTTGCTAAGTGTTTTTATCATAAATGAGTGCTGTACCTTATCAAATGCTTTTTCCACATCTATTGATATGATCATGTCATTTTTTTCCTTTCCTTTTGCTTATGTGATGTATTACGTTTATTGATTTGCGAATATTGTACCATCCTTGCACCCTGGGGATGAATCCCACTTGATCATGGTGTGTGATCTTTTTAATGTATTCCTGGATATGGTTTGCCAATATTTTGTTGAGGATTTTAGTATCTAAGTTCATCAGCAATATTGGACTGAAATTTTCTTTATTATGTCTTTTTCTGGTTTTGGGATTAGGATGATGCTGGCTTCATAAAAAGAGTTTCGGAGTCTTCCACCTTCTTGGGCTTTTTTGGAATATTCTGTGAAGGATATGGGTTAGCTCATCCTTGAATGCTTTGTAGAATTCTCTTGTGACACCATGTGGCCCAGGGCTTTTATGTGTTGGAAGCCTTTTGATTACTGCTTCAATTTCATCAGCTGTTATTGGTCTGTTCAGGCTTTCTCCTTCTTCATTCAGTTTTGGAAGATTATATTTTTCTAGAAATTTGTCCATTTCACCTAGGTTTTCAAATTTCTTGGCATATAGTTCTTCGTAGTAATTTCTGACAATCCTTCCTATTTCTGTGTTATCAGTTGTAATCTCTCCTCTTTCATTTCTGATCGTGTTTATTTGGGTCCTCTGTCTTACTTTTCTGGATGAGCCTGCTTAAAGGCTTGTCTATTTCATTTATCTTTTCAAAGAACCAGCACCTCGATTTATTGATCCTTAGAACTGTGCTTTTAGTCTCTATGTCATTTAATTCTGCTCTGATCTTGCTTATTTCCTTCTTTCTACTTGCTCTGGGCTGTCTTTGTTGTTGTTCCTCCAGTTCTTGTAGGTATAGGGTTAGATTGTTTATTTGAAATGTTTCTATCTTTTTTAGCTAGGCCTGTATTGCTATGAACTTCCCTCTCAGGACTACCTTTGCTGTGTTCCATAAGTTTTGGGTTGTTGTGAGTTCATTTTCATTTGTTTCCAGAGACTTTTTGATTTCTTCCCTGATCTCATTGTTCACTCATTCATTGTTTAATAGCATGCCATTCAATCTCCATGAGTTTGAGTGTTTGGGTTTTTTTCCTTGAGGTTGATTTCTAGCTTCAGTCCCTTTTGGTCAGAGAAAATGCTTGATATGATTTCAATTTTCCCGAATTTGTTGAGGCTTGTTTTGTGTCCTCTCATGTAGTCTGTCATTGAAAATATTCCATGTACATTTGAAAAGAATATGTATTTTGCTTCTTTGGGATGAAAGGCTCTATATATGTGAGTTAACTCCATTTGATCTCGGGCATTGTTGAATGTCGCAACATCTTTGTTGATATTTTGTTTGGAAGATCTATCCATTTTTGACAGTGGGGTGTTAAAATCCCCTACTATAATTGTTTTGCTGTCAATATCTTTCTTGAAGTCCTCCAAGATTTTCTTCATATATTTGGGTGCATACATATTTACAATGTTTATTTCTTCTTGATGGATTCTTCTCTTGAGTATTATGAAGTCACCTTCTGGGGCTCTTTTAATGGCTCCTTTTTCGATGTCTATTTTGTTTGATATGAGTATTGCTACACCAGCTTTTTATTCCTGTCCATTTGTTTGGAATATTTGTTTCCAGTCCTTCACTTTCAGTCTGTGTAGGTTCTGAGATGGGTCTCTTGTAGGCAGCATATGTGTGGGTCATGACTTCTTATCCATTCAGCTATTTTATGTCTTTTCATTGGGGCATTTAATCCATTTACATTTAAGAATATTATTGATAGGTACTTATTCATTGCCATTTTTTCATGCCTGTGTTCCTCCTTCTCTCACTGTTTTTCTTCCTGTCCCTAAAGCAGACCCTTTAGCATCTCTTGCAGAGCTGGTTTAGAGGATGTGTATTCTTTGAGCCTTCTTTTCTTTGGGATACTCCTTATTTGGCTTTCCATTTTAATTGAGAGCCTTGCAGGATAAAGTAGTCTTGGTTGCAGGCCTTTGGTTTTCATTACTTGGAATATTCCTTGCCAATCTCTTCTGCCTTGGAGCGTTTCCATTGAGACATTAGCGGCTACCTTTACCCAGGCTCTCTTGTGTGCTACTTCCTGATTCTTCCTTGCTGCCTTCAAGATTCTCTCTTGGTCTTGGAATTTTGCTATTTTATTTTATTTTTTAATTTATTTTATTGATTATGCTATTATACTTGTCCCATCTTCCCACCCCTCCCCTCTGCCCTGCACACCCCTTCCCACCCACATTCCCCCTCTTTAGTTCATGTCCGTGGGTCATATATATAAGTTCTTTGGCTTCTACATTTCCTATACTATTCTTAACCTCCCCCTATCTATCTTCTACCTACCATTTATGCTTCTTATTCCCTGTACCTTTTCCCCCTCTCTCCCCACCTACTCCCCTGATGATAACCCTCTGTGTGATCTCCATTTCTGTGATTCTGTTCCTGTTCTAGTTGTTTGCTTAGTTTGCTTTTGTTTCTGTTTTAGGTTCAGTTGTTAATAGCTGTGAGTTTGTTGTCATTTTACTGTTCATATTTTTTATTTTCTTTGTCTTAGATAAGTCCCTTTAACATTTCATAGAGTAAGGGCTTGGTGATGATGAACTCCTTGAACTTGACATTATCTAGGAAGCACTTTATCTGCCCTTCCATTCTAAATGATAGCTTTGCTGGATAGAGTAATCTTGGATGTAGGTCCTTACCTTTCATAAGTTGGAATACTTCTTGCCAGCCCCTTCTTGCCTGCAAAGTTTCTTTTGAGAAATCAGCTGATAATCTTACAGGCACTCCTGTGTAGGTTACTGTCTCCTTTTCTCTTGCTGCTTTTAAGATTCTCTCCTTATCTTTCATCTTGGGTAATGTAATTATGATGTGACTTGGTGCGTTCCTCCTTGGGTCCAACTTCTTTGGGACTCTCTGAGCTTCCTGGACTCCCTGGAAGTCTATTTCCTTTGCCAAAGTAGAAAAGTTCTCCTTCATTATTTGTTCAAGTAAGTTTTCAATTTCTTTCTCTTCCTCTTCTCCTTCTGGCACCCCTATGATTCGGATATTGGAACATTTAAAGACATCCTGGAGGTTCCTAAGCCTCTCCTTGTTTTTTTGAATTCTTGTTTCTTTGTTGTGTTGTGCTTGAATGTTTCTTTCTTTCTTCTGGACCACACCATTGATTTGAGTCCCAATTTCCTTCCCGTCGCTGTTGGTTCCCTGTACATTTTTCTTCATTTCCCTTATCATATCCTTCATTTGTTCATCTAATTTGTGACCAAATTCAACCAAATCCGTGAGCATCCTGATTACCAGTGTTTTGAACTGTGCATCTGATAGGATGGCTATCTCTTCGTCGCTTAGTTGTATTTTTTCTGGAGCTTTGATCTGTTCTTTCATTTGGGCCATTTTTGTTGTCTTGGCATATCTGTTATATAGTAAGGGGCGGAGCCTTAGGTGTTCACCAGGGTGGGGCGGCCACGTCGCTGTGTTGTGACGCTCTTTGTGGGGCAGGGGTCCAAGAGGGAACGATGGCAGCTGCTCCGCTCTCTACCAGTTTTCAGTCACTTTCCACGCTACCCACAGTCAAATTGGGCCCTTCTGGTGCTGATTCTGGTGCTGATTCCCCATGGGAGGGCTTATGGATGCTCTAGGACCCTGTGGGTCTCTCCAACGAGCTCTCCCGTGAGGCCGGGAGTTTCTCCCGCTGCCGCCGCCTCAACTCCCACAGGAGTTTTCAATCAGAGGCTTAGAGGCTTTATTTCCCCGCTGGAACTCTGGGTTACAGGGTCTGTCTCGCTCCCCAGTTCTTCCTCCCGGTTTATCCTCACGAAGGAGTGGGACGCCGGGTCTGCAGCCACCACCTCTCCCGGCCAGCCGCGCCTTTCCCCAATCCGCCAGTTGCTGCCCCGCCACATGAGTCCTCTCCGTCCCCCCTACCGGTCTGGATGTTTCTTCTTTAATTTCTTGGTTGTCGGACTTCCATACGGTTCGATTTTCTCTCAGTTCTGGTTGTTTTTTGTTTTAAAATTTGTTATTGTCCTTCTTTTGGTTGTGCGAGGAGGCACAGTGTGTCCACCTATGCCTCCATCTTGGCCGCAAGTCCGGAATTTTGCTATTTTAATTATGATGTGTCTTGAAGTGGGCCTCTTTGGGTTCCTCTTGATTGGGACTCTCTGTGTTTCCTGAATTTGTGTAACTTTTTCTCTCATCAAATTAGGGAAGTTTTCCATCATTACTTTTTCAAACAGGTTTTCTATCCTTTGCTCTTCTTCTTCTCCTTCTGGTATCCCTATTATATGGATATTATTACGTTTCATGTTGTCCTGCATTTCCCTTAATCCCTCTTCATTCTTTCTGAGCCTCTTTTCCTTTTTTTGCTCTTTCTGGGTGTTTGTTTGTTTTTTTACCTTTTCCTCCAGCCCGCTGATTCTATCCTCTGCTTCTTTGAGCCTGCTTTTGATTCCTTCTACTGTGTTCTTCAATCCAGAAATTGTATTATTCATTTCCTCTTGGCCTTTGTTGATAGTTTCTATTTCCTTTTTCATGTTGATATAGTTTGTAGTGAATTCATTGTAGTTTCCCTGTATTTTTGGTAATTCTCTGTGAGCTCATTGAGCTTCCTTATAACCATTGCTTTGAACTCAATATCTGATAGTTGACTTGCCTCTATTTCATTTAGCATTCTTTCTGAGGCTTCCTCCTTTCCTTTCATTTGGGGATTGTTTTTTTGTCTTCCCATTATTTGTGAGACTCTTCTTTTTAGCCTCTGCTTCTTAAATTGATCTTTTCTGACTTCCTGAGTTTATGATGTGAACTTTACGGTATGAAACCTGTGAGATTCAGTAGTGTAGTTTCCTTGATCTCCTGAGCTTGCTGGTCTTGGGCTGTCCTTTATGTTGGCTGTCTGTATGTCTTTGGGTTTTGATTATTGTTGGATCTTTCTGTGGTGGATCCTTCACTACAGCTGGTTAACTGAAGGTCACTCAGTCCACCACATCTTGTATTCTGTTGTGTGGGTGTGGACAGGTTGTGCTGAAGCTGGTTCTAATGTCTGTATGAGGTTTTGAAGCTTCTCTCTTGCTATTGTTCAGTTGTCTGTTCTAGGTAATTTCTCCACCATTTAGTTGTATTTCCAGATTGGTCCTGGGTGGAGGTTAGTGTGGCTTCCACTCCCTCCTTCACCACCTTCTGCTGTTATCTCTTGGTGGTTCCTTTGTTGGTGGGTTTCCTCTTCCAGCAGGTGTACTGGTGTTCACAGCTCCACCTACTCATTTATGTGATCAGTTGGAGGGGGAAGGCAAAGTGGATTCAGACAGTGGGAATATATTCTATGGTATTTAAAGTACCAATTCGTAGAGAAGAGATAGGAGATCCTTTAGAGATATTTATAGTGTTAACCATGATATTTCACCCCACTAGCTACTTTTTAGAATGGGTAGAAAAAAGATAAGACTCTTGATGGGGGGGGAAGGATTGTGAGTTTTGGATCTAGAAAGCAGTGAGCTTGTGGGGGGTCACATTATGAGGTAAAGTGAGAGTAAAGGATAGAAAATAGGTGTAGTGTGAGAGAGAATAGAGTTAACTACAATAGTAATAAAGTTTAGGAAACAATGAAGTTTGCTAAGGTCTGGGAGGGGTGCTGTGTAGTATTTATAATTGTGTGGAACTCCAATTATTACAGTAGTAATGGAGCAACAATCATATGACAGAATGTATGTGATCGGAATAACAAGAATAGGAAGTACAGGACCTAGAGCAGTGTGCTGTTGGAACACAAGTGAAGTGAAAGGAGGAAAATTAAACATACACTACGAAAGAGAGAACAAGGAAAACCAGTCAAACAATGCAATTTAACAACCAAGTGAAGAAGACTAAACAGAAAGAGAAATAAAAAAATACGATGTAAAAATAATGAAAAATAACAATAATACAAATACACAATAACTTGCAAGTTCTCTGGAATAGCAAAGAGAAATTTGTCTCCCTCTCAGTTGTTGGGATGACCCCTCTTTGGGTCTAACTTTGGTGCTTTCACAGCTCCAGGTTGTATTGTCTCACTTGAAGAGATTAAAAAAAAGAAAGAAAGGAAGAAGGAATTTTTTTCTTAAGAAAAGCCTTCTGCTGGCTTTAAACCGGCCAAGCCAGTTCTGCTGGTCTTCCTGGCTGCAGCAGGCCGAGAGGGGATTGGTTTCCCTTTTCTCCCTTCCTGTGGTTTTGCGGGGATGGGGGCCAGGCCTGAGCCGTACTCTTCACAGTTGTTCAGCCTGCAGCTGAGTTCCCACTGAGCCCTGCCTACACCTTCAGTCCACCAGCCGTGCTGTCCTTTGAGGTGCACCAATTAGGGGCAACTCACACACCACCTTCTCACTCTTTCCTGTCCTAGACTCCAGGGACTCTCAGAGTCTCTTCAGGGTAGTTCAGCTCTGCCACTCAGTTAAGTCTTTCTGGGGATTGCTGACTCCCTGAGCCCTGCAATTCTCCTCTGTGGGGGTGTCTACGCCTTCCTCTTAGGGAGCCAGTCAGCCCCTCAGAGCGGGGGCACACACCTCTTCTGCTGCTGAGCTCAGGGCTGTGGGGTTGGGCAGTGGGGTCAGGCAGGCTCTACCCAAGGGCTGCGGGCATGAGCGCTTGCCTCTGCTGCTGGGGTAGGATGGGCAGCTGCTCATCGCTGAGTCAGGTGCATTCTGCCCCCAGGGCTATGGGCATGAGCAGCAGCTGCGGTGGGGTCGGGGCAGATGGGTTGGTGGCACACCGCTGGGGTTGCAGGCGGAGTTGGGTGCCCTCCACCACTGCGGCCGAAGGTGCGCAGTTGCAGTCCTGGCCGCAGAGGCGGGCCCACAGCCAAGGCTGTGGAGGCTGCAGAGGTGCAGCCCAGAGAGGTGGGGGCAGCTGCTGAAGGAGAATTCCCTAAACGACCACGGAGTGCCTCTTTTCTTTTCTTTTTGAAAAATTCCTCCTATTCCAGCCTGCCACTCCAAACAAGTATCTGGCCTCTCACACAGCCCAACTTCCAACCAGACCTGGGACTATCCAGGTCAGGGTCTGCCATGGCCCAGCTCTTCCCAGCCAGCATCCACAGTCTCAGCAGGTGCACACCGGCCCGTGTATTTGCCACTTCATCCTTATTCCCCCCCTGCGACTTCAAGCATCCAGGTCCCTCCTGGTGCTGCTCAAACTCCATTTGGTAGGCAAGGGAGCCATTGACCTGGCTTTCTCCCAAGAATCCTGCAGCAGACCCGGAGGACACTGGGCTTGGGGCTGCAGCTGTCATGGTCCTAGCGCTGGTCCCAGAGACCTTATTGTCCCAAAGCAATCTTACTGTCTGATTTTCCGATGTCATCTACAGTTTTGGCCTCAAACCTTCGCACATGCCAGGACACCGCTGGCTGTTCACTCTGCTCCTCAGAAGACTGGCTGGGTGTCCCACCTGTGAGCAGGGGGAAGTGGGCTCCACTCCCACCTGTCTCACCACCATCTCCTCGCACCCCCTCAAAACATTTCTTTACAATATTTTATTTTATCCTTCTATGTTTCACTTCTGTTGATGGTATTTTATTTTTTGTTTTGTTTTTGTTTTTCTGTACCAACTATTGGGTACATAATCAGGTATGGTCACATGGCACTCCCAGCATCCTATTTGGACCTGTTACAGTACCTATTGCATTATTCTTTAAAGAGGGTATGTGTGTGTTTGTGTGTGTCCTGGGACAGGAGCACCTGTCTAGAGCAGTAGGGGAGTTCTGCAGAGTGTTGAGGAGGCACAAGCATGGAGTCAGAGTGTAGGGTAAGTGGAGGCAGTCTGGCTTCCTCACCCAGGTGTCCAGGTAACTAAGGGAAGCAGTGACCCCATAGCCCTGGGGGGCCTGATAACCAGTGTTCTCACAGCCTTGAGACTGTGTCCAATAAACTGTTTCTGTAACATGAAGTGGGCTCGCATGCGCAGAATTATGCTATGTTGTATAATTCCTGGCCAGCTTTGTTCTCCTCTAGCACTTACACAGGTAGAAACTCCCTGCTGGGGGCAATGATGATAAGAGATACACAAGGGGACAGGTGCCACAATGGGTGCCAGGCTGGGGAGCAGGGGCCACAACATGAGACATGCAGACAGACACACAGCTTGCAGCGTACGTAGCTTGCCCGCCCATGAATAAAGGCGTGTCAGACATCCCTATGGCTCCGTGAATACTTTTCCGTCTGCATGAATACCATGCACCTGCCTGGCCATGAAGGGTGACAACACACACGGAGACTAGCTTCTCATTCTGCATATGGCATTAATGGGACCTCTGGATGAGAGGCAAGTCTCCCAGACTCCCCTGAAAGATGTGGTCAATAACACCGGAGTGGAAGGAAATGGTCCCTTTTCAAATTTGTCTACAGTGAGGCAATTCCTGTCTCCTACTTCAGGAAGAGTTGGCAAAAAAGTAAAGCATGCTTTAGAAATACATTTTTAGAGACTCCTGGGAAACAAGTAACCCACAAGATGTGATGAGGCTAAGGGTGCGAGTGGTGGTAAAATGAGCAGATGATGGACCAGAGATAACAGATAGGTGACAGGTGACAGATAACACACACACACAGACACAGTTGCTGGTTAGAAACAGAATTAATAAGTATTCATGTTTGAAGAGGCTTGGAAATCAGGAAAGTTTCCTCAACAGACCCAGAAAAGTCTCTAACTAAGAGAGAAAATTAAATGATCCACCTGATTTTTAAAAGGTGCTCATCAACATGTAAGCGGGCATCCCACCAGACCGTAACTCCTTGGGTTTAAAACCAAAGATGCTGCCTGGAGCCCGTACACTCACATCCCGTGAGTGAGGTGAAACACACCAGAGGCTAAGAAAAGAGTTTTGATTCCGTATAAATGGGAAGATAGATGTATCTCACCTGCCCACGCCCACTGTCTGCTCACCTGCTGTAAAAAGCTTGATGGTGAAAAATGGTTAATTGACTTAATAGGTCCTTTTTTCCCTCTGCCTTCTCTATTTCCTGTCTCAATTCAGAGTGACCTCTGTCCCCTCTAAACCCCATGGTTCTTCATGTGAACATCTCATAGCGTTGCCTATAGTTGTGCCCATTCCCTCGTTTGTCAGAAAAACGACCCCTGCATATGCCCACACCCACATCCCCAGAGAGACTCTGAACATGTGTTAAGAACCTTGAGATGGACATAGTTTCCTGAATTATCTGGGTGGGCCCAATCTAATCATGTGAGTCCTGGGGGCGGAAATAAAACAGAAACTCTTCTGGCTGTAATGAGTAAGAAGACGTGGTTACAAAAGAATGGTCAGTAAAATGCAACTTTGCTGGCTTTAAGGACTGAGGTAGCAGCCATGAGCCAAGCTAGGCAGGCAGCTTCTTGTGGAAGTCAGAAGAGGCAAGTAGATTCCCCTCTAAACTCCCTAGATTTTAGCCTGGTCAGACTTCTCACCTCCACAACTTTAACAAGAAGGAAGCTAATACACTCGCCTTCTGATGGACTGTAAGCTCTCTGAGGGCAGGTGTTTTCTTTTTCTCTTTCCTCATAATACTTATCTCTGTGCCTAATTCATGGTAAGCAACATGTAGATGTTATTTTAATCTTGTTTCTTCCATTACATCTACCTCTGTAGGACACCTGTTATGCTTAATTGAACTTGGTCACCCTCCTTCAGGGAGCTTTATGCTCTTAAACAGTTTGTGTTCTCTTTCAGGTCAGGCTTAGGGGGTTGGCAGGCAGTGAGAGGTAAGGGAGGGAACACCCTTGGCTCTAGAGTTCCTCCAAGTGTGGGGAAGATGAGGCTTCGCCCCTCGGCCTGGAAGAGGAGCCAATTAGACCGAACAGTAGCAATGGCCACTGTTAGCAGGCTCTCCCAGGGCCGGGCCGGGCCAGCTCCCTCTCCACTGCTGACTGGATTGTTTCTTGTCTCAAGAGGCTGGGCGCATGGAGGACATCTCAGGGTCCTTATGAGGCTCTAGCATTTTCACCAATAACGCAGGTCCGCAAAGTCAACATGAGCACTCCAGGCTTCCTTCGCGTCTGGGTTCCACTCCAGCCTCAACGGTGAGCCTTACTCACCTTACTGTCTGTCATCCCAGCAGGACAAGAGGGAGACAGGACCCTGCACAGAGGCCCATTCACTAGCAGTGACAAGTGACTACTCAGCACCACCTATAATAGCTCACATTTGAGAGAATGTTTATCTCATCTCCTCTAGTGAGGGAGACTGGCTCTCTGGGGAAGACACCCAGAGGGAAGAAACCAGTTCCCTTCTTTCTCTAGTAAACAAAAGTCCTCGGTCATTTAAATGTGTGCTGGTGTGAGCTGCCTGAGGCAGGCAGATGTGACAGGGACCATTAAAAGTGGCACTGCTAGGGAGAAGATGTCCCTTGGCTCCTGCTACTAGAGGACAGCAGAGATGGGAATTCCCTCAGTTATAGAAAAGAAATAGAGCATTCTTGCCCTGGCTAGTGTGGCTCAGTGGATTGAGAGCTGTCCTGAGAACCAGAGGGTCACTGGTTCAATTCCTAGTCAAGGCACATGCCTGGGTTGCTGGGTGGGGAGGTGGTTGCATGAGAGGTAACCACTCATTAACGTTTCTCTCCTTCTCTTTCTTCCTCTCTTCCCCTCTCTCTAACAATAAATAAATAAAATCTTTTTAAAAAGAAATAGGGCATACCTTTGATGCCTTACACAGGTCATGTTAGGGCCTTCCTCATCGGTCCTGGCTCCCTGAACCATTCCTTGACCAACTGTCTCTCCCACCTTCCCCACTCACACTCTTCCTTCCAGGCTCACTCTAATACCAATTCTTAAAGAAGCCTCTGATTCTCTAGTTAGACAAAGACCTCTCTTTAGAAAGACACCCCTGATCCCACAGCTGTGTCTTCCCAGGTGCTTATAATGACTAGAGCCTCCAGAGGGCAGCGTGTGATTGGTGTCTTAGCATGTGCAGTTCCAGGCACACACTGAGCACCCCATCACTCGTTAATGGAATGAAAGCTGGAAGACATAAAAATATAAGATTGATATAGCAAAACAGAACAAAGTGAAGGGGAGCAGAAATGGACCAAATTAAAAAGAAAAAAGATGATCATGTAGGAACCCCCATGTGGCAGTTAACATAGGAGGCTAAAGGGAGAAAGAAGGGAGAGAGAACTGGCCTGTGTGAAAAAGGTTAAGAAAATAAACATAAAAATCAAGATGAAACTGATTTAAAACAGCTTTTATGCCTGAGCCTGAGTTGTACCACCCTGTAACAACGTGGAAGGAAGCCACCACTCAGAGCGGAACAAGCTCAGCATGTCACACGAAGACATAAAGGCTCAGACTACACACTTTCCAGGAAATGGTAGTCACTCAAGCTCTTACATACTGTGTTTCTCCTGAACATAATGTAGTCATATTTTTTGATATACTCATTGAAGTGAATTCTCAGATATAGAAAGAGATATATCCAAATAAATGTTGACTTTTTATGTGAATTTCAGACAGACACATACCAGTAATGTTTAACCATGCCAAGCATTCAAATTTTAAAATAAATTATTCAACTCTGAATTCTCTCTCCCTCCAATTAGATCAACAATTCCATGTTCCTGCCAGAGATGGGATTGGCCTTAGCAGGGGATTGTGCCTCTCCAAGAAATCACCTCACCTTTCTAGGCCAGAGCCTTTTAGCTCTCTCTCTCAGAAAAGAGTTTTCATTACTTGAGCATCACAACAGAGGAGCCTCAACCCAGATGGGTAGTGAAAATGAATCCCACTGACATGCACATAATGTCATATACAACTAGACACTGATTTTTTTCTTAATGATGAAAATATGAGATTATTCTGCTTTTTCTTTGCATCTTCTGAGAAGAAATAAAATTAATAAAAAGTATAACTAACAGAGGAGAAATATATAACCTATAGTTTCTGCTTCAGAAAATCTAGAGTTATCTAAAGATA
Organism: Macrotus californicus; assembly: GCA_007922815.1. Classification (NCBI taxonomy): domain Eukaryota; kingdom Metazoa; phylum Chordata; class Mammalia; order Chiroptera; family Phyllostomidae; genus Macrotus; species Macrotus californicus. Next base: position 4,119 of record VMDR010019738.1, on the reverse strand, counting down.
CATGTCCAAAAATTTATAACTACACTTAAGAGGAAGAGTTAAGTGATAAAAAGCTTTGAAATAAATATATTTTTTTTGTCAATAGGTAATCTTATGCTTATCAAGTAGATGAAGGCTTACAGAAAAAGAGAGAAAAAGAAAGGAAAAAAGGGATTGGCATTCTCCTCCTAGAGTGTATGTTTTCTGCCAATAGAATTATCTTTGTCTTCAAAAATATAGGCTTAGATCAAAACAGCAAAGTAGAAAGTCCAAGCCTGGGACTTCCGGCCAAGATGGAGGCATAGGTAGATATACCACACCTCCTCATACAACCAAAAGAAGGACGACAACCAATTTAAAAACAAAACACAACCAGAACTGACAGAAAATTGAACTGTATGGAAGTCCAACAACCAAGGAGTTAAAGAAGAAACTTTCATCCAGACCAGTAGGAGGGGCAGAGACGGGCAGCCGGGTGGAGAGGGCATGCAGCAAGGCAACAGCTGGTGGAGTGAGGTGGGTGAGGTGGTGGCTGGTGGAGTGGGAGGTCCCACATTTGTGTGTGGATAGACCAGGAGAAACAATTGGAGAGCAAGACAGACCATGTAACCCAGGGGTCCAGTGCAGGGAAATAAAGCCTCAAAACTTCTGACTGAAAAAATCTGTGGGGATTATGGCGATGGAAGAAACTCCTAGCCTCATAGGAGAGTTCGCTGGAGAGACCCAGAGGGTCACAGAATGTACACAAAACCACTCACCTGGGAATCAGCACTAGAAGGGCCCAATTTGCTTGTGGGTATCAGGGAAACTGACTGAAAGCTGATAGAGGGCTGAGCAAGCAGCATTGTTCCTTCTCTGACCCCTCCCCCACATTCAGTGCCACAGCAGAGAAGTGGGTAGCCCTGCCCTAGTGAATATCTAAGGCTCTGCCCCTTACAACATAACAGGAGCACCAAGACAAAAAAATATGGCCCAAAAGAAAGAACAGACCAAAGCTCCAGGAAAAATACAACTAAGTGATGAAGAGATAGCCAACCTATCAGATGCACAGTTCAAAACACTGGTAATCAGGATGCTCACAGAAATGGTTGAGTATGGTCACAAAATAAAGAGTGAAGGCTATGCTAAGTGAAATAAAGGAAAATGTACAGGGAACCAACAGCGACGGGAAGGAAACTGGGACTCAAATCAATGGTTTGGATGAGTAGGAAGAAATAAACATCCAACCAGAACAGAATGAAGAAACAAAAATTCAAAAAAATGAGGAGAGGCTTAGGAACCTCCAGGACAACTTTAAAGGTTCCAACATACGAATCATAGGGGTGTCAGAAGGAGAACAACAACAGCAAGAAATTGAAAACTTATTTGAACAAATAATAAAGGAGAACTTCCCCAATCTGGCAAAGGAAATAGACTTTCAGGGAGTCCAGGAAGCTCAGAGAGTCCCAAAGAAGCTGGACCCAAGGAGGAACACACCAAGGCACATCATAATTACATTACCCAAGATGAAAGATAAAGAGAGAATTTTAAAAGCAGCAAGAGAAAAGAAGATAGTAACCTACAAAGGAGTTCCCATAAGACTGTCAGCTGATTTCTCAAAAGAAGCCTTACAGGCAAGAAGGGGCTGGAAAGAAGTATTCCAAGTCATGAAAGGCAAGGACCTACATCCAAGATGACTCTATCCAGCAAAGCTATCATTTAGAATGGAAAGGCAGATAAAGTGCTTCCCAGATAAGGTCAAGTTTAAGGAGTTCACCATCACTCAGCCCTTATTATATGAAATGTTAAAGGGACTTATCTAAGAAAAAGAAGATATAAAATAGGAGCAGTAAAATGACAACAAACTCAGTTATTAACAACTGAACCTAAAACAAAAACAAACTAAGCAAACAACTAGAATAGGAACAGAATCACAGAAATGGAGATCACATGGAGGGTTATCATCAGGGGAGTAGGAAGAGGAGAGAGGGGGAAAAGGTATAGGGAATAAGAAGCATAAATGGTAGATGCAAAATGGACAGAGGAGGTTAAGAATAGTATAAGAAATGTAGAAGCCAAAGAACTTATATGTACAACCCATGGGCATCAACTAAAGGGGGGGGATTATGGGTGGGAGGGGGTGTGCATGGTGGAGGGGAATAAAGGGGGAGAAATTGGACAACTGTAATAGCATAATCAATAAAATGTATTTAAAAAAAAGAAATGAAGAACTGACACATACTGCAACATGGGTAAACCTTGAAAACATTATGCTGAAAGAAACCAGTTACGAAAGTCCACATATTTTATGATTCCAACCATATGAATTGTCCAGAACAGGCAGATCTGCAGAGACAGAAAGCAGCTTAGTGCTGGCTTAGAATGGGGATGGAACAAGGAGTCCCTACCAGAGAGTATGGGAGTTTATTTTAGGAGGAACAAAAATGTCCAAAAATGAGACTGTGGTAATGGTTGTACAACTGTGAAAATACTCAAAAGATTGTTTGTACATGAATTGTATCTCAATAAAGCTACTTTTAAAAAAGCAAACAATATTTACACAGGCAACTGCTTCATCCTCTCCTTGCAGTGTAACAGGCAACATTCCCTGTCAATAAGATATGCAACTGTACTGTTACTTGTGACTGTACCATGTTCCACCACACGGATACACTGACATTTACTTATGTAATGCTTTATTATCAGATAGGAAAATATTTCCAATTGCTGCTTTAAACACCCATGTATGTCTACACCTTGGCATACCTGTCTGATTATTTCTTTAAGAAACAAAAAATAGAACTGTGGGCAAAAGGTCTGTATTCAAGTATGTTGCCTGATGGTCCTCAAGAAAAGCCATACTAATTAACATTCATCACAGTGGAAAACAATGTTGTTTTCTCTACATTCCCACCAATGTTGAGATTATTGAGCTAATTAAACTCTGATAATAATAGGTGAAATAATTCTATAAATGTGTATTTCTTTGATTATTGGATTTAAACAGCATCTGTAGTCATTTGATACATGAAATACTTGTACTTGTACTTGTACTTCTGTCCTTTTCATCACCCCCATTAATTTTTCTGACAGATGCTACACATTGTTCTCACCAATCTTTCTTTTAACTTTGCTTTATGGCATCTCTCTCCCTACATGTTCTAACATTTTACATACTTAAATCTATTCTTCTTTATCTTTACGGTATTTGGCTTAATCACCTCGCCTCTTACTATCCCAATATCCTAAAAACAACATCCTATATTCCCTTCTGCATATGGCATTTTATTTTATGTTTCATTTGAACAATCCATCCCTTCCCTACTGATCAGCCACCCTTTAATTTTGGCCCGTGAAATCCCGTAAGGGATGACTTACCTAGTTGTTGAGCCCATTTTATGGCAGTCCCAGTGTCTCCTGCATTTCCTTCAGCTAAGCATACAACCTCTTGCCCAATCTTCCACCCAATCAATGGATAAAAGCCTTAAAAACAAACATCATAATTCATATAGTAAATAATTCACTGCAGAGTCATGTGCAATGGAATAATTTAATTGAAAAACAGCAAAGTGCCTGTAAAGTCAGAATGCCCGGGGTCAAATCCCAGTCTTCTTTCCTTCACTAGCTGTGGTCTTAAGAGTTTCTAGCCTCTTGGCCTCAGTTTCCTGGACTAAAATGGTCTACCTCAGAGAGCTGCCTCAGAGAATAAACTGAAGGAACACATTAAAAGAATTTATTAGCACAATGCCTGGCATATAATATGAATAAATATTAGCTTTTATTAGTTTTGCATATCAATGTTTCTGGAAAAACAGAAAGAATATTTTAACTGAGAAATGAAAGGTTATTATGAGATTGGTGTGCTTGAGAACTGTCTTATCTATTGCATTTGTCTGTGGTTTCTAAACAAGGCTCCTAAACAGGAACAATCTCATATAACGATCAACATTTTTTTATCTTCCATTTTCCCAGTTAGGGAAAAAGGAAGAGCTTCAGTGGCGATGGAGGGTGGGTAAAAGATTTTCAAATCCACCTCTTAGTAATCATGTTAAGTGACCAGAGGCCAGACTAAGAACTCACAGCTGTCCTGGGTAGTTAGACAATCTAGATTTCTTGGTTTATATGTCCCAGCACTTCTTTCGTTAGAGAGAACAAATTCTT
>VMDR010019737.1:0-18104 GCA_007922815.1 Macrotus californicus | reverse complement strand
TTCTCAAATATTTATTGTGCACCTATTATGCACTGTGCATCGTCTAGGCCTGAGAGATACAAAGTGAATTTATATTGTTTTTAAAATGCTTTTAAAAATGTGGGGATATTAGTATTTATGAACTTCTATTTGTGAACTGAATCTAAGAGTAACTAATATTCTAGTTTTATTATTTAATAACTCTGGACATGGAAACAAGAAAAAAGGATAAGAAATAGTTTATAAAAAAGGGAGTTTTGCTTATCTTGTTTACTTAGTTCTGGGAGCCTTAAATATGTGGTTAATAAGTATTTTTCTTATAAGTAAAAGAGTTATGGGGAAGAAAGGCATTTAAATAGTTCTCTAAGAACGGAAATAAAACACTTTGCTGAAATAAATAAGATATTGCCAGGTAAGCTAAATATTTCCATACTGGGAGTAAGATTTTTTTGTACTTATCACTCGACTTTGTGTGTGTGGAGTCGCCAGTGGGTCACGTTGCTGAAGTTTCTAAGTGGAGCTGGGACTTCATGGCAGAGCGTCAACGCTGTAAGTGGTGCGGAGATCCCCAGTGTATTCCGCACAGTCCTGTAACGCAGACTTTTAGTGAACTAAGTAAAAACTTCATTTTGGCAAAATGCATATATTTTAATAGTGAAATTATGTAAGGAACTATGTTTGTTTGTTTGTATGTTTGTTTTGCTTGGCTGTTGCTTGAGGAAAGCCACTTTAATTAGTAAGTGTATGAGGATATAGGTATAGATAGTTTGGGAGGAAATTTGAAGATGGATTTCTTTTTTCCATTCCTGGATCAAATAAGTTAGAGCATTTTTTAATTTGTTTCCCATTTCATTTTGTGAGAGGTTTAACACCTCAAAATGTATTTTATTAGACACATCAGTAGAAGCCCCCTTTTATTCATCAGGTAGTGTTTTAGTCCCATCAGTAAAATAAAGGATGGGAGAAGGGAGAACGCAGGAGGAGACCTTTCTGAGGAGAACAGGAAATGAGTGGAATTATTAAGAGATCAACAATGCAAGGAAGACTGAGTCGTGGAAGGAAAAGTAGTGAGAGGTGAAACAGTGAGATGCCAGGGCCCAGCCTTTGTACACTGTTCCTTAGGAGGACAAAAAATGGTGGTGGAGAAGAGAATCTCCCGGAAGTGAGTGTCAGGGAACGTCAGGTGAGCTCCTGGGTAGAGTGTGGTCAGCAAGCCCGAGCACAAGAGAGACACTGTATTAATTGAGGCAAGATCATGTGTTTGAGAAATCAATGTGGTTATAAGCTCATTGGAGAAGAAAAGAGATATTTTTGTGTTTTTCTTTGAGGGTGGACAGATCATGTCCTGAATATCAGCTTCCCTTAAGATGGGGGAAATTTAGAAAGCCTTTAGTAGGTTAAACTACTGACTGAGAACCCTAATGCCCCAAAGCCGGAGGATTGAAATGTTGAAGGAACAGAGGAGAACTCTAACTTCAGAAAGAATTAAATTTCCTGAAATTGGGAGTTTGGAGAGTGGGGTAGGACTTTTGCTGGGTGCCCCGGCATCTGTACCAAGGTTCTGGTGCCTGTGATGAAGGGCTTATGTGGATACTGGTCATGAACCCTAAGCATTGGTGGCACTGGGGGCTGTCATACAGGTTCTAGAGGCAGGTTTGGCAGAGGGGAGTTGGATGCTACAAAGATCCAGCCTTTCTGCTTTCATGAGGTCTGTGTAGATTCAGACCATGAGCCTTTTAAAGGTGAACCCAATGACCTGAAAGCTAGAGGTTCCCTAGCTTTAATCTATTATAGCAGATTTCTTGTAAGATTTCAAGTAAGGGGAAAAAAAAACCACTCACCAAAATGACTGAAGTGTGATTTCTTGGAACCAACTGATGTGTGGGGATTGAGCTACATTAAATGTAAATTTTAAAAAACAAAAAATACATTCTGCTGTTGGTGTGTCTTCACATGCTTGTTTTTATAATTTTACTACATATGCAGCAGTCCATCAAAATACTTAGAATTGTTTTGAATGTTTTAGATTTTATATCAATGGTATCATACGGTTAAGAGGAATGGGATGAGGGAGCAGAGTCTTCGTGTAATGTGTTATTTATTTTTAAAAAGATCTGAAACAAATATAGTAAAATGTTAACATTTGTTAAATCTGGATGGTAGATATACAGGTGTCTGGTAAATTTTTATTTTTGTACTTTTCTGTATGTTTGAAACATTTGACTATTTTTTTAAAAAGAAAAAAACCCACAAAGACAAAAGATAGCATGACGTTTTTAGACTTCAAGTGTCATAAAATGTTTAATACTGATTTTACTTGAAATGTTTGCTAATTGGTTTGTTGCAACTCTTGAGGCACTTTGACAACTTGAATTGCAGCCTTGCTTGTTTGGTGGAATCCTGACATTGCAAACTGAAAATGTCCCAAAGAGAACTCTTGAACTTTTACTACCGCATCTGGTTTCCACTTGTCAATTTTAGTAAAAGGTACAACTGTCCATTCTATTACTCCATCCAGAAATCTAGCAATTATACAGGAATCTTCCCCCTACCCCCCAAATTCCTATATTCAAATCATTGATTCCATCTCCAAACACACGTTTTCTCTCCAGCTCTGCTGTCGCTGCCTTATTTGGGCCACCTACTCTCCCCTGGACACCCCAGCGACCTACCAACTGTCTCTGATCTGACACTTCCCAGACCAACCCCTTCTCTAAAACAGCAAAGATGATTTTCTTTAAAAAAAATTGATTAGATCATTTATTCCCCTGCCTAAAAGCTTGCAATCACTTCCCCAGATACAAATCTTTAATCACAGCTTACATGGCCCTGAATGATCTGACTCTTGTCCTTCTCTCCAGCTTTATATTTGCTCCCTTCGCCAGCCCTTATATGCTCCAGTAATTTTGTTACAGGAGCACACCAGGCTCCTTCCCACCTTAGGGATCTTTGCATGTTCTTTCCTCTACCTCTACCCAGTCTGCATAGCCAGATCCTTCCTTAATTAGGTCTCAACTTACATACCTTACTGACCATTGTACTTCAAGTAGATCTTCCCTCTCACATTCTTTGTTAACTCCCATTTTTGTTTCTTTTATAGAACTTTCTGCAACTTCCAATTATTTCACAGGGTTGATTGATTGATTGACATTCATCATTAGTGTTTAGTTGCTTAGAATCTAAATTCCTTTTATATATTTGGGGACTGTCCCACCTAATGATAATTTAAGCCTATCTTTAGTATAGAAGTTAACAGTGGCTGATACTCATTTTATCAGAGTCCCTTGCATCTTGGACACATGACCTAGACTGTGCCATTCAGATCACTTGCCCCAGACTCTGACTTAGAAGCTAGTGAAATAATGAAGCAGGAAATGCTCAGAATTGTTATTACCGACAGTGCAGCAGCAGTGGTTAAGTCCATTTCCAGAAACAGTGGGGACGATGGGTGTAGTGGAACTGCTCTGCTATCTAGTTCCGGAATGGTGGGCTGTCCACGCTTGGGTGTGTCTGTCCAACAGGGCAACCTGGGATGTTTTCACTGAAACTGTGGCATGATTTGGGGTCTTGTTTCTCACTGTATGGCCTCCAAACCTGTGTCCACAGCACTCTCTGTGATTCTATGAGTTCCCCAACCAAATGTCCTTTTAACAGATACCTCTTTTTGCTTAAATTGACTCTAGCTGGTTTCTGTTTGCTTGTCAATATTGGGACTTGGGTGAAGCCAACCCATACTTGCACACCCCTGAGAGTGAAGCCTCCTTAAATCATGTGCTCTAGGTACCCCACATACCTCACTCTAGTCCCAGCCCTGTGCTTGCCCTGGGAAAAATAAGTTAAATTCAACTTTTCTCATAAATCTAGGGGGTAGAATATCTCTGCATGACTGGCAAAGAATGAGAATCTTGTTTCTCCAAAATTAACCCATCACTCTCTTCCAGTCTGTATAAGATGAGGCAAAGAATAACCTGAAATTTGGAGAGGTTTGTAGGAAGACTCTCTTTCCAAAGGAATTGCCAATGAGCTATGTTTCCCTTTTCCCCTACCAGTAAGAGAGGGGAGCAGCAAGCTTCCCCCTCACCTCAAAATGAGTGGAACTTCAAGAAGAATGCCTTGTAATCCTGTTCACCTACTGTAAAGGCTGAAAGACTCAAAGACCAGCATTTTCAATGCAATATAAAGATAACAGGTTGTGGTTGGCTTGTTACCCAGGATGGCAGAGTAGACTATGCAGCATTGGAAATGGCCAGAACTTCCTGAGTTGGGAAGGACAATTTGTATATAAGTCTCCTGTAAGGAGAGTTAGGCCTTATATATGGGAGCTGGCCTGTGCACTCGGCCCAAGAGAATAATGTAGAGCAGCTAAGTGGTCCAAACAGAAACCAGAGGCTGGTAAAGAGGGTCATACATAACCGGTTGATGGGCATTGATTCTATCAAGGGCCGTGCAGATCACAGACATTTGGGTGGTCTCTAAAAATCCACAAAGGTGCCTTAGGAGAAAGAGAATCAATCACTGGCATCTGCCACATTCAGACGATATTGCTAAGAAATGCCAACTATTGCATTTGGGTAAAACTATTTCTTTCCTCAACCTCTTAATATCTTCTCCCTCACCACTGGGCCTGGCCCTGAAAGACTTGAAATATAAGAGGATTCACAACTTCCATGCTATCATGATGGTTCAAAACGCCATCACCTTTTACCTGGATATTTGTAGTTGTCTCCTGATTAGTTATCAATTCTAATCACAGCAGCAAGTGATTTTGATAAACCCCACATGAGATCATGCCATTCTTCTGTTAAAATCTTCAGTGGCCCATAATGACCTACAAGACCTTACGTGATCTTGGCCACTGTATTCTGGGGTTTCACATCATTCTACTCTCCTCCTTCTACTACTCTACTCTAGACTCCCTGGAATCTAAAGAATCAATGTAGATCTTTGAAATATAGTAATTATTTGCAAAAGGTAAGTTTGCCTAACAAGAAGACTAATTTTAGTTTGTTTTCCCTTCATTCCTTCTTTCCTCCCTCTTCCCTTTGTGCATTCTTCTTTGTAGTAATTATTTTGGCTGAATCCTCAAAAGTAATTTCCTTCTATTTTATTAGTCTTAGCCAGTTGGATAATCGCATTACCCTTGCCAGTGATTGGCTTATAAATAGTGTGTGGCTGAAACCTGCCAATACAACATGACTAAAGTCTTATGGGAAATTCTGTGAAAGATTTTCTTTCTCCAAGAAGAAAACACAAGAACAAACAATTTTCTACTTTCTTTTAATGTTGTTGTGTCTAGCTAGTATGATGCCTAGGATTCTTACACCCATTGTCCTATTGGCCCAAGGATAATGCAAACACAGAAAAGGACTGAGCCAAAAGAATTGCAAAAAAACAGAAACAGAGTTCCTCTTACTTCTGGGCTTTTATTATGAGAATCAATAAATCCCCATATTGTTTATGTCAGTTTGAGTTAGAGCTTGCTGCTGGTTGCAGTTCAAGAACTCCAATCTGATGCACCTTTATTCCTTTACTTTTCCATCACTCTGCTCCAAAAAAAAGTAGATTTTTATCCAAGTAACAGTAAGTTAGTAAGGATATAAAGTATATAGTCAGTAGACTCACCCAAGAAAGTATCTTTCTAAGAACACAAGGAGAAGGTCATGGGTCTGGGAGAATGAAGTAAGAGAAATGGAGTCAAGAGTAACCAGTAGGTCTGAAAACCAAGTGTGTTTGGTAAGAAGCAGAATAGAGAAAATATATTAAGCACAACAGAGCTTAATGAAGAGGATGGTTCAGGATTAAATCTATGAATGCTTGTTGCCTTTTGAAATGTTTGTTACCGAAAGTTCCACATAGCTTCCACCAGGAGAGTTTGCAGACTTTAAAGGATCAAACCAGATCATATGGAAATGACCAAGCCCTTCATCATTTTCCATCTTGAGCATACTTTCATAACTTATCTGATATAAACACTTCAGAATTATCACAACAAACCTCTGCTTTCATGACTTTTGTGTCATATATAGCAGAGAATAATATTGAATAGCTTTACATTTGGAACTTTGTGCTATCTTTTAATTCTAGCAGTTACTAAAAAGCTTCTTTTTTAAATGAGTTCATATACTAAACATGTTTTGAGAATCTACTATATTCACTACATTAAGGTTGCTTTTGTCATTTTAAAAAGATTAGTGTCCACTGTAAGACTTTAAGGAGCAAGCAGTGAAGTCAGCAAGACAAGCCAGGGGAATGGAATGAGTGTGAAGTGAGAGTTTTTAAACTGTGCTTTAGGAGCCCTTTGGATGATCATTTCCTTCCAGCTAGGTGAATCACGAAAGTCTCAACAGAGGAAGGGACACCCGTAAGTTGGGTCTCAAATATCAGGTAGACCCTCAAAAGACAAAAATATTGACTAATGTGAAACCAGGCATAGAATAAGTGAATTTCTAGGAAAACAAAAAATCCGGTTAGGCTGGATAGAGTTATACATGAAGAGGTCTTCTAGGAGGTAAACTTGGAAAGGTATACTAGCAACTGACTGTACCTGAACATCGTGCAAGGAGCCTAGCCCTTATTCTCCAGATTATCTGAAGAAAATGTTTTAAATCAAGGAAATGAGATCAGCTTTGTGAAAGTTAATCCAGGCAGAAGGGATATAAATTCAGGGATGGGAGGAAAGAGAGATAGGAGGTAAGAAGACCTCTCAAGGAACTACTTTGCTAATGCAAATGAAAAAGAGTATTGAAAAATGAACACTGTTAGTGGGGGTGGGAATAAAGAAAGAGGTTCAGATGCCATTGAGTTAGAATTGACAGGTTCAGGGATGGGGCTTGTGACTGAGTTCTAGTCAATGAAATGTGGGTGGAATTTAGATAAACCACTGAAAGACCTGTTGCTTCAAACATCCTAGGTGACTTCCCAGTTTTCTCTTTTCTTCTGTAACAACCTTGGAAAGTGTGCCAGATAGTAGAGCCTCATGATGGAAGGAGACCAAATACTTTTGCCATAAGATATCAAGAACAGTCATGAGGTTTTTTGTTCTATTTGTTACGGCAGCATAGCCTAGCTTATACTAACTTATACTCTTGTTTTTAAAGAGGTCCATGGATTTGGTTCAAGATATGATGAGTTGGTAATAACTACCAGGCAGTAGGAGAGCCATGCTTAGAGTTCAAGAGGATGTTAAGAATAGAGTTGCCACTTTCTTGTTTATCCACATAAATATTCCTTATGAAATGATTAGTGTACACAATTCAAAGGTCCAAGAATCTTTATTTTTTCACATTGACCAAAAAATCTGCATCTAAAATTAGCTCCAAAATTTGAGTTCTTTCATCATTTATCTAAATAAACTTTCCCACCACTGCACCCAAGACCAAGACTTTAGACGGCAAATCCATCCCATCCTTTCAAATTACTCTGGAGCTGTAGGGCACAAAAGAAGGAGAACTCCATTTGTGTGATGTGGAAGTCACCAAGGAGGTCTAAAAGCTTCTAAAAACTCTTCATCAGAAGAAATTAAATTGGCATCTGAACAGAGCTTTAAATCACCAGGCAAACCTCTTTTAGGGATAAAAGCCCACTCCCTCAGATACGTGTTCACTCTCCTGACTAAGAGTAAAGAGTTTCTGAAAAGGAGATGAAAAGAAACATAGATTCCTAGGGGCATTTATTTAGTTATCACACCAAGCTGACCTTCCTGCCCCTCCCCTAATAGAAGCAAGCTTATATTGTACACTCAGCTCATAGGATCAGGAGCTTTCTTAGGGCTCATAATTATGGTAATAACTAACATTTATCATGACCCCAAACCCCTGGTCTTACACTTATTGTCTTATTTAGCTCTCACAATAACCCTCTGAATTGGGTTGCAATAATCCTCCCGTTTTACAGATGGAGGTAGAGCTTCAGTGATTTGCTGAAAGTCACAGCATGTAAGATGCCCTAGAATTCAAACCCAAGTAATCTGATTTCAGAATTCAAGTTCTTAATCACTATATTCTATTAATTGGAGAACTTAAATTTTTTAAAGAATTTAAGATATCTGAATTGAACGCATGCTATATTTTCACTGAAAGTATTTTTCTTTCTTTGTGTGTATAAAATAATAGTACACCTTACAATTATTGCATTTTAGATTTCATAAATATAATACAATGCTAATAGGCCTCTACTGACTGTTCAGACATGTGTAATTATGCAGAAAAGCAGGGACTGACTTAGTAAGAAGTTATATATTAAGGAAGAGGCTTTCCAACTTTCTCACAGAGCAGAATGCATTATGCAAACAAAATCTGACATAGAACTCCAATATGTAAAGCAGAGAAAAGTGGTATTTCATTAGTATAAATGTACTTTATGTTCAAATTATAGAACATGTATCTATTATACTGGTAATCAGGTAGACGACTAGTTAGCACACTGGAGATATCCAGTAGGATGAATTTCCATTTGAATATGCAATTTTTTAAAATTAGTGTTTTAGTAGTATTTGAAGATATCATTTAAGTCATTATATTCAAATCAAACATGAAGGAAATCAGGACATACCTTTGTGGAATCCATAGCTTCAGAACTATTCTATAAGGATGGTTTAAATAACCACATGACAAATTATCTTTTTAAGGCCAAAAGATCGCCAGTTTTGTTTTGTTTTGTTTTGCACTGGACATTATTATATTGAAAGCTATTTGAAATAAATTAACTACCCACAGGTCAGCCTGGTAAAAGTCATAGAGCTTGAGAGAGTCAGAGATATATCTTCTTCAAGTTCTCTGACTTCATCAGCATCACTCCTATTATCACCAGGCATTTTTAGTGGTATCAGAGCACCAAGGCTGGCTTTCTAGGTTTGAGTCCCAACTCCATACCTGATGAAGTACATGAGTTTGGACAAGTGGTTCAACCTTTTCTAGCTTTGGATTTCATCTGTAAATCAAAATCAAAATACCTATAATTATTTTGTAATATCATTTTAAGAAGCAAATGAAATAGTATGAATAAATCACTATCTATAACGTCTGTAGTATGCAATTAATAAGTTTTAGTTTTTACAGTTATTAAAACATCTCTACAAAGAGAAAATTATCATACTAGTGGCTGGAGACAGAAAGATGTTCTAGTGCTGGTTTCTGCTATCTAGGAGGTTTCACCAGTTTGAGGAGACTGGAAATAAACATGGAAGATAAATGCAATAAAAGTCAACACAAAGTTAAGAATCAAATGAATGACAAAGACAAGGCTGCTACGAATTGCAAGGGTAAGAGCACCTTGTTTTCAAATTATACATATTAAGCAAGTTTCTAGACCTCGTGGCAATATAAATATGTATGATAGAAGTTGTAATCTGGGGATCTGTGGGAATATCTGGGCCACTGATATGATGATATTGGCCTGCAATGTTTAGAAAGGTTTTGAGCCAACTTTGAAATATCAGGATACTTCTAGATGTTCATAGATCTGTGGCTTCCCTGAAGTCCAGAGATGTCACCTCTTTCTAGCAGAAGTGCGGAGCAGGGAAGTCCAGCCTGAGCACAGGAATCAAAGGGAAAATATTCAAGCAACTTCCCTTAAATCTACCAGCCACAAGCATGGGGTAGTGACATGACCATAGTGTTCCCCTGAGATGTACCACTTATGAAGAGTACCTCCAAAGGGAGGAGGAGGCTCAGCTGTCCCTCAGTGGGTCTTGCTGAGACCCTCTGGAGGCTGGGGAGAAAACAGTCAAAGGAACCTCTTCCCTTTACTCAGAACCACTTTGTTAGGAGATAGGAACCAACAACCTTTGGAGGGAGGTTCAGTGCCGATCAATACAACCAAGTATAAGATCAGAATATTGTAATAGAAAAAATGTGAATGAAGTTGAGATTTAACTTGTGAGGGAGCAGAATAAACTATCACCCCACCATATGTGTGTGACTTCTCCACTTCTGACTGCAATTCCCATTTTTTAAATAGAAAATTTCAACCTTCTGTGCATGTCTATGTCTGCTCGGAACAGTTTGAGACCTTGTTACTGTTTTAAAATGTATGCATGTTAAGCTGACTCCCCAACCCAAAGGAAAAAATAAAACTCAAAAAGTTTTGTTTAAAAATAAAATCTGAATTTCCAGGTTTTTCTTCCCCCAAAAGATCTTACACATTGGGCCTTTAACTCTGCATATTAAAAATCACTGGGGACCAAGTAGTGGGTACCGCTCTTACAAAAGGGAATGGGCACTCAGATCGGCCAGAGACCTCACCCTTCCCTATTGTCTCCCAATGCTGTGATTAATTACACATCTCTATTAGCACTGCCCTGTACTTTTGTCTTTTTTTTCCACATCTTCTTTGTGGAAGTAAAGAGTATTACTACATGTTTACTATGCAAACAAATGTCTCTTTGTACCTGGTTTGCTTTACTCATTTACCATATCTGTCTGTCTCCTATAGGCATGCGAATCTCTATTCTGAATGATTTATAGACTTGCATACAAAATGACATTTGAAGAATGCTCACATTGGAAGAAAATGTGCAATGAAGTAAGTGATCAGGACAAAAAACAAATGTTACAGCGATCAAAGGAACGAATTGTTATTATCAGATAAGATTTCAGAGAGGACATGGGTCTTAAAGGAACAGGAGTTTTTTCACTAGGAGAAGGATGTCTGGGCAGGTAAATGTCTATATCATGCAAAATAAGTAGTTGTCTAGAGACCCTTGGCATCTTTCCTTCTCTCTTGAGATAATCACATCACTCCCCTGCTTAGTAGCTTTTAATGGCTTCTCATTGTTCTCAAGATAAAATCCAAAGTCTTTAGACTAATTGACATAGGAATCTCTTTATGATGTGGCCCCTGGCTACCTTCCTAGGCTTGTTTTGGGCAGCACAAATCTCCTAGCCCCTGTGAGCTAGCCATGCTCAACAATTTGCTGTTCTCTCAAAGCATGTTCAAAATCTCATAATTTGAAGATACTGTTTGTTCAGATTTTACTCCTTGCCCCACCCCATCATCACCTTTTCTGAGAAGCCTTCCCTGCTATTGTCTTCTTCTGAGGCTGAGTTTAGGACTCCTTCTCTGGGTTCACTTAGTACTGTGAGAACAGCATCTTCACGTTATGTCCCAGAGTTGTCATAGTCTCTTTATTAGTTTCCCTCAATGGACTCACAACTGGTCGACCAAGTGGGGCCGGAATGCAGCCTGGTGAGGAAACCTTAGGAGGACTTATCACCCCTCAGGAAGTCACTTTATGAGCCAGTAGAACACTGTAGGAATGCTCTTCCTTGTGCAACTAAGCTGACAGCCAGGACTTCCCTGTCCCTCAGGGATTTAAGATAACTCATCATGAACTCTGAAAAGCCAGAGCCCTCTCCATTTTTGCAAATTCCTGACAACTTACTTCCTCATTCATCTGTTTATTCACCTTCTGGCTCTGAAGTGTGAGTCTACTCTTCCATCCACATTTTCCTGAAGGCAACGCACAGCCCCTCCACCAGTTTCCAGGAAAGATCCTCTAGGAATTAGCTTTGGGCTGGTCTAATTATTTTACAAAAAATTTGAGGGGATAAAGGAGAGGTCACCACATAGATGAATATTCTCTGCATGCCTAATTCTCTATAATGTTCATCTTCCTCTAGCACTTGTCAGGCTAAGTCCCTAAGCAAGTACTGTTTCCCTTCTAAAAGCAATGGATAGGGTGCCAGCTGTTACTACATCATATACTCATGTTGACCCTAAGTCTCTCTCTTTATGTGTTTCTATCCATTTTCCTTAGATCTACCTTATGGAATGATCCAAAATGGGTTAATCTTCTATAAGAATGATTTTCAAATCTTTCACATAGTCACCATCTTTTACAGGTCAAACATCTTCACTGTCTTTCTCCAGGATTGGGGGGCTCTGAAAAGTAATTCTTTTTTTTCAATGAGAATAATATTCACAGATTTGCATGGTAATATTTTTGAGAATTTTTATGTTCAAGCCATTCCTCAAGGTTACCTTAATTTAATCCTGTGAAATCTAGGGTTTTTTTCTTGCCTTCAGATGGACAGAAAATTTAGGGACAAGTAAAATAGATTATTTCACCTGACTTATTTACACAAAGTGAAAAATGGGTCACAGCCTTTTTATTTAAGCTGATCAACTTAATTATAACTCTTTGGATGCAAGCATTTGCAATGTTTTCTGTGGTTTGGGTGTAATTTCCTGCCAGAGAGTGATGTGAAGGCGGAGGGGAGAGCAGGGGCTGCTGAGTTTTGGCATCAAATTCTTCAGTCCAGCTGCTCTCTGTTAAATGTCAATGACCTTACTCAATGGCACCTAGACAGTCAAGGTCCCTATAATGAGAAAACCAAATTACAGGTAAATAATTTTCACAGTTTTCTGCCAGGATATCCAAGCTGGTGACAAATTGATATACTACTGGCTATATGGAAGGCTAGCTTTCAGAAGACAGGCCACTCTCAGTGCAAATACGCGCAACTTCAAACCTCTGAGATATAAAAAACATCCTTCACCCAAGTCTCTTGTAGAATGTTGAACTGTAGAGCATATTTGTTTACACTTGGAAAGCCCTGCCAGGAAAACAAAGTGAGAGAAAACTCTTCAAGCATCAGGAACCAGGAGATCATGGAAAAAAATACCAAACAAATGAACAGATAAAACACCTACCAATGGGTAGATAATGTAGGTCCAGGGGTAAAGTGTCATATTGTAAATTTTGTTATCCACTCCCTGCCTAACTTTTAAATATTGACAGTTAGGTAATAACTCCCTTGTAACTACATATGTTTCTCAAAGGTAACTTCCTCAAGCAATAATTAAACATAGTAATTATAATAGTCATAAAAATAAGTAATATTTATTAAGATTTTCCTAGATGTCAAGTTCAGTTCTAAAAACTTTTCCCTTGCATTCATTCATTTCATCTTCATAAGCACACCATGAGGTAAGAATTATTATTGTCCCCCTTTTGCAGGTGAAGATACTGAGGCACAGAGAAGGTTGAATTTGTCTGAGGTTGAATAGCCAGTAAACAGCAGGACAAGTAATCAACCTACACAATCTGTCTCCACAGCTCTTGAGCTCAATCCCAGACTGGCTTTTGCAAAGCATAGTATCTTTTCCCATAGAAGTAAAGACATCATTGGGTGGTGTATCACTGACTGAGAGCTTAGGCTTGAATAAAATAAATGATAAAACTAATGTCCAAAAAGTAAAGATGCAACTAAATGGTTGTCTTCTTAAAGAAATAATAAATAGGCTGAGATCTCAGTCAGTAGTTCCCAAATGCTGGGCTGCAGGAATGGGCCCTAACCCTGGAGTTATTTTTTGAGTCTGAAGTCAAAACTGAAGTATGAAACTCTCTAGTTCTAATATTTCTCCAGGTGATTCTAATGCAGATACATGTTAGAAGATCACTGATCTAATTCTTATTTTCACATTGAGTATCTACTATTGGCTGGTTAGATAGAAGTAAAAAAAAAAAAAAAAATCAGCCATGACTTCAAGGTGCTCAAAAATCTAGGTTTATGTGGAGTGAGGGGAATAGGTAAATAAACAACTATAATACAGCACAACAAAAATCTCTGACAGAGTAAAGGGAGTGATAATTCTAAGGAAAGAAAAGGCACAACAGAATCAGAAAATGCTTTGCAGGGGAGATGACCTTTAGGCTGAATTATCTGAAAAAAAGAGGATGAAGAGGTAGGTTGGAGAAAGAAGGGCAAGGAGGACATTTTCTGGACACAAGGACATATTGTATATTCATTCAACAACAATGACAACAACAGTAACTATTTATTGCACATTTACCCTGTGCTAGAGATTGCTATTGTGATGGCTAAAGAGCATACACAAAAGAATAGAGAGGTGAGAGTATCTTCAATAAACTGAGAGCTGTGAATCTTGTTTAGATAGGTCACAGGGTAAAAGGGTAGCAATGATGAGAGAGGTCAAGAGCTGTGTTTCCCAAGAAACAGACTTTCAGATGAAGATTAGCAAGCACGTTGTTGATTAGGGAGTGCCTCCGAGATCAACACATGTAGAAAATGATGGGAGGAAGGTAGGACAGTGCAGAGGCAGAAAGTGAGCCGCTGTGATGCAGTCCCTAAGGAGGGGTCAGCCAACCCCACAGGTAGCTCTGGGTTTGAGATGGCCAGAAAGTTAAAAATCATTATGTTTAGGACAGAAAAATGAATCTTTTTAAATAATGGTAACCAGTTCATTTGTAAATGGACAAAATGATGGGTGGGATTTCTATCTGTTGCCATAATGGGAAGATTGGGATAAGATTTATAATTGTTTCAGATGCTTGTTATTCCTGAATATTTGACCATGTCTCTTTAGAAGATTTCCCTCTCCTACCCTTTCCCCCTTCTAATTAATAACCCAGGGTCATGCACTGAGAGAGAAATGGGGCCCCCTCTTCTGCAATGCCCCATGTTGCTTATGAGCTGAAAAGAGAGCTACAGAGAGTCTTACCCCCATGTCAAAAACAGAGCATTTGCCCTACGGTTGTGAAGTCAGACAAAGGAGCCTTTTTATTTCCATATTAGTAAGTGACAATCTGATGCTTAGAATTATGTAGAATAATAAGTAGAATCACCCCAAATGAGTTTTCTATTCATAACCAGAATATTGATTTTATTGCTGATATTAATAACAATTCTCTAGGCTATTGCCTGCAAAAGCACTTTTATCTTAATGGGCTCATTATGCCCTTAATATATTCTTAAGAGCCAGGTGGAAGAAAATTAGTTCCATTTTGCAGAGGGACAGATTAAGGCAAAGGGAGATTAAGTGCGTCACTTGGCCTGATTTCTTCTGGTTGAGGGATGACCCTCCCTCCTCTGGAACTTGTAATTCCTCCTCGGAGTCATGGATGGCATTTATCTGTGTGTCCGTGCGTCATTCTGTACCAATTAGATGGTAAATCCTTTGAGAGAAGAGCGCTGTGCCTCAGGCACCTTTACATTCCTCAGTACAGGTCCTGCAGTTCTTGCACGTCTCCTTTGCTCATTTGGCAAGCTGACAGGGTGAAGGAAATGAGGAAATTTTACAAAATACCATTGGAAGTCCGCAGTAGAGGCAAGCATGTGCTTGAATTCCTGGTGACTTTCTTGTGACTCAAAGTATGGTGTATGGACCAGCAGCCATGCAAAGACTCGGGCCCACCCAAGACCTATGAAGGCGGAATCTTCATTCTCACAATATCCCCCAGGGAACCCCCCTGCCCATTAACACTTGAGAAGCATGGCTCCAACTATACTTCTTCTCTTTCAGAGATACTGAGTGTTTACCATAGGTAAACGGATACCCACTGGCCTTTGTTCTCTGTGGCTTTACCTGCAGATTCAACCTTGACCCAAGGGCAATAGACCAGGAACATGGAAAACAACACCTAAGGAAACTGACATGTAACCAGTTAGTTGTGGAAATCAGTATTTCATGAACACAAAACTAATAATATAATCCTAAACATAATACTAAGAGAGAACTTTTCTTGAGACTCTATATGGCAAGTAGTCTCTTAAGTCTTTTATTATATTTACCCCATTTACTGTAGTCCTGGTACTTTTCTAAATTTATATACATGTACTATATAGTACACATAAAAATAGAATCTATTACAGTTTTTCCCTTTGAGTCTTTTTGCACAAACAGAGCCATATAGGTTAAGTCCTACTGTTGTCCCCACTTCACATCTAGGCACTGGTGTACCAGATGCCCTGGCTGGAAAGTGGAAAGGCCTGGACTTACACCCAGGCAGTCTGGCTCTTGAGTCTGTGCTTGTAATCACCAACTGAAATAGATTTAGAATGCCCTTGCTCTATACCTGTATTTTTGCTCTGTTCCTAACTTCTACAACAGTGAAACAGCTTGGGCAAGCTGGCCCTTATACATAGAAGGGGAGGGGAAAACACGTTGGGAGAGGCAATGGGTCCATTTTATATGGATTTTTGACACCAGATCTTTGATTCAGTTAGGCCTGGATGTTCAGACTCTAACATCGACCTCCCACAACTTGAGCCACATCTTATTTCCTTAAATTCCTATTACTAGCTTAAAAATTCCATTTCATCGTCTTGTGTTTCTCCCTCCCCCTTGACCCTTCATGCTTATGTATCTATATAAAACTAATAAAAACTTGAGCAGGAAATATAAAATCACCATGAAACCAAACCAAACCTGCAGCAAGACCTCAGAGGGCCCTGTGCAATCAGAGCTGTGTGCAGCTATTTGCTGGGAGCTGTAAACCTAATAGCTCGCTCTGTGCGAGGCACAGCTGCAAGGCTCTGGAGACAGATATGCCCCTTGTTGGAAAACAGAAGGGCTTGTAAAATTATTTTCACAAACATTTTTTTCTTTAATATTTTCCTAGCTACCTCAGGCACTCCTTCCCCTCTGCCCTACTTAGCTAAATAACGGGAGTCTGGGAGGAGCAATGATGAAGGAATAGTGATTTTTTTTTCCCATTTATTACGATTGATGAATAGCAAATTATTCTAATAATGTTTTCTATTCAATTTTTAAATAAGTCACTTAAAGGAATTTTTTAATATTGGGATTTTTGTTCTTTTTAATTTAATTAGTGATGTGTGTGTGTGTTTTGGGAGGGGAGCATCATCCTCAGTTTGTGGCTTAATTTTGTCACAGGAACATTCTCTTGCTTCCAATGAAATTCCTTACATCCAAGACAGTCTTGCTGCTGCTTTGCATCACAAGGTCCTCTCCTCATCTCACGAAGACGTGGATCTATCCCAAGTCTTTTCTCTTGCCCACACTCACAGAAGCCCATTCTTCTTTGAACCTACATTCCTGTGCAATTCTCTGTGTTTCTGGGTACTGGGATTACCATTTGGTGTGCGTTTCCTAAGCCTGTTTTCCTTGAAAAAGGGATTGGAAGCTCCTTTCATTTGGCTTGTGTTTCCACTCCTGTAGGCGCTAAAGTGTTGGAATCAGCCACAGTTATATTTAAATCTTGCTTTGGTGATTACTACATAAATAAAATAGCTTTGAAGGGATCATCCCATCTCTCTCACACTCAGTCTCCTCAATTATAAAATGTATTCAACAGTATGTGCCGTGTTAATGTCTCTGTCCACATGTTAACTCATTGAGTCCTCATATAACCCTTTAAGGGTGGTGCAATCAACATCCTGCTTTATGGATGAAGAAAGGAGAGGCCAAAAATCATGCCCAAGGTCATAGATATATTAAGTAAGGACCTGGAATTCTCTCAAGGGTATTATGACTCAGGAGGTTTTGCTTTTAACTACCCTGTGATGAAATATTCTAAATTGCAGGGGTATTGTGAAGAGTAAAGAAATGACCAATGCTAATTCCTAGCAGTCCTGTACCAGAGTCTGAGATAATGTGTAGTCAGTGTTATTTTTCTTCCAGGTGTCCTTCAGATCTCTAATCAGTGTTTCTTCTGTTTCTTGATTCACTCCAGCAATGATAAAACTGCATTTTATCACCTCTGGAGAAAGCTAAGTTGGTTATTCTTAGGTTATATTATCCTAAGTCCATAACTTCCAAAGTTCACCTTAAATATCACACACAAATATGTGGTTTTACATGCATATATGTGAGTCTTGTCTGAGACAAGATTAAAACTTGTCACAAGTGTTTTATCTTCAAAAGATGGAGCAGGGACAGGCATGAAGGGATGGAGTAGGCGGTAGAGATAGGTGCTGTCAATCTGTGTTCAACGTACACTCTCCTGATCGCTTCCCTCTCTAGCTCCTGATCCACACAACCTCCTCATAGACTGAGAGTAAAGCAAAGAGGAGAATTCATTTAAAATTACCATCTGAAAATGCTCAAGTTCACTAGAAATGTAGCAAGATAGATTTAGATCTTCAGAATGATGTTCTATCTTATATCCAGCAATTGATGTCCTGTATATATGGAGTGGTGGTTCTCAAAGTCATTCTCAGGGAAACTGCCCTTGTTCTAGAAGCATCTCATTACCTGAGAACTTGTCAGAAATGCAGATTCTTGGGCTTATCTTAGATCTACTGAACTTGAAACTCTGGGGGCGGGGTCTAGAAGTCTGCTTTAACAAGCCCTCCAGGTGATTCTGATTTGAGCTCAAATCTGGTCATTATAGGCTTGCGGGGGGGGGGGGGGGGGGGGGG
>VMDR010019736.1:0-18108 GCA_007922815.1 Macrotus californicus | reverse complement strand
CTACAAAATGACAAGTTGCACAATGTAAACTCTGAATAAATTATGATTACATCTTACTGTCCTTTTATTCCTCTATTTTCCTTATGCTGCTCAAGGTCTCAGCTATTAATTATAGATGTCACAGATATTGCAATTCCACCATCCAAAAGTATCCAAATGATGACGTAGTCATTATTCTAATTCTCATCAGTAGGTTTGAGCATTCCCAGAACAGGGACTATTTCTTAATTTAATCTTTGAGCAACCAGTACCTTGGACAGTGCCAGGCATAACCGGGCACTTCTTATCTGTTTCAGAGCAGATGAATACATGAATGATTATGAATGACTTTGCTGTGATATTATCCCTGTATGACATATTTCTGGAGATATGATTCGCCGGAGGTTGAACATCTTTTTGATTTTGCTGTAATAATATTGCTTCTATGCAAACTACTCGTAAGTTGTTTCAATTTCATTCTAATTCAACATGTTAAACGTGGTAAATAAAACATTACACTAAAATTCATGTTGGCATAAACAACTATTATTTCAAGACATTAGCCTCCTTTTAGACACAAAACCACTACATGAAATGTGAGAGAATTTAATTTAAAAACCTTTTTGATGCAGTGTTTATTTTATTCTCATCTTTCAGTTCATTAAGGAAATCTTAGAGGGAGGAGACCTTCATGTCCCTCCTCCCTTAAAAAATGAAACTTGGAGGGAAAAGAGAATTTTCCAGCCAGATTTTAAAAATGTTATTACTGTGGAACAGAATGGATTAGTGTACATTTTAAAGCATCTATTCTGAACCCCCTCCCCAATTCCTTAAACTCGCACGTATTCACCCTTGATGATTCCTGTTATCCACATGCATTACTATAAAGAGTATGGTTCCTAGCAATTGGTCCTGTATTCACAGTGGAAATTCGAACTTGATAGAGAAGAACGTGTACCGGGGTCAAATCTGTCTGTAAACGATGTCTGTAAACCGATGTTTAGTTGGTTTGCACTAAATCAGTCGTGGCATCTCAAGAACCCTTTGTCTGTGGGACGGTGGGTCTGGCAATCATATCTACTCATGGAAACGACGCCTGGTGACTCCGCCCGGGATGGGGGTGGGGACCGTGCACCGCGTGGAGAGCTCGACGGAGAATTAAAGTGAGCGAACAAAGAGAACTCCCAGCAGCCGCCCGCCAGCGCCTCGCAGCTGCATCAGGAGACCTCAGTCACGCCCGGAAGGCTGTTTGCATCCGTCTGCCTGTGAAAAGAGCTCAAGTGAAAAATTGATGGAGATTGATCGAGCCCAGGACAAAGCTTTGCAGAAAACTAGTGCATCCGATTTCGAGCGGTTTGGGAATCATCTGCCAAGTACGGGATACAGGAGTGCAGCGAGGACTTTGAGCTTGGCTACCGATCTTCCATCTCGGGCGTGGCTTCGGCCTTTTTGTCTTCTTGCCACCCCTCACCCCTTTCCCTGTCCCCGCCTTCTTCTCTTTCCCCTAGAAAGTAGCCTCTCTTTGGTTACTTCTACCCTCTCCTCTCTTGCAATCCCGCCCCCTCCTCTGCCCAGTGCGGTGAGGTCAGCTCATGAATATCAGTGCACTTCCTGGGGAGCGTCTGGCACTGCTTGGTACCTCCCGCTGTCGCCGGCTCGGAGCAGCAGCTCTAGCTCGGCCGCGGACTGCCGGGAAGTAACCCGCTCTGGGGGCCACGGAGTCTGCACGTTAACGCCATTGTTTGGAGAAATCCAGTGGGTGTGGAACTGGGGCGAGTGGGCCCAAAGTCGTGCTCAGCCAGAAAGTCGAATATAATGCTGTGAAGTTAAACTTTCCTCATCTCTGAAAGACACAATAAACCCTGAGGTCACCGGAAGATCAGAAGGGAAGCGCTGTTGATTTGCATCAACTTCGAAACATCGCCTCTGCTGAGAAGTGAGCAGTTATTCTGGATTTCTAAAGGGATGGGGATGAGATAGGGGGTAGATTAATGGGCAGATGAAATTAGAGGTTTAAAATGTTGGTTTGGGCTGTTCAGGGGCGCTTGGCTGACGATTTTCCCAGGGGAAGGCTTAAAGAGACACAGCATCTTGTCACTTTGGGAGAACCACGTGACAGCAGTCAGTTACCTTTGATTGTGGAAGCCGAGCTTTCTCCTGGGTTAGAGCTGTCTGGGAACCAAATTTAAGCATTCTCTGGTGGCTCTCAGCTCCAGCGTGATGCTGCCTAATTCAAAACAAAAATAAGGTGGCAGTGGCAAAATAACTTGTTTCGGTGATCCTGTTAGTGTGACCCACACGGATAAACTAGGCCTGACATGCTAGAAGCATGTGGCTCCAAGAGAACCCATAGAAAATAAGTTGATAAAAAACTTTGTTTTTCTCTCCTAATATCTTCTTTGTTCACTATTATTTTTCAAACTTAGTTGGAAGGAGATCCCAAGAAAAGAAAGGGGGTGGAGAAGGAGCTCTCCAGCAAATTTTTAAAAAATAAAATGAGGCATTACTGCATGTTGACTTAATTATGATTCTTAAAATAGAAAATAACAGGAATAATGTTAGTAAAGTAACTGGCAAGCATCTCCTCTGCAAATAAGAGTATTTATAAAAAACAAAACAAAACAGAACTTTCTGCCTAGTCATGACCCTTTTAGTGTTATATAGAGAGATTAATAGTTCTAAGAAAAAGGCATCGAATTGACTAGCTGGATCACTGTGGAGAGCCCAGGAAGCAATGGTTTGCTGTTTTCCAGATTGTGGAAGCCAGTGATGGCTTTATCTGTGAAAAAATGTACAGTAGAAATTGGTATTATCACCATGACCTAAGATGCACAAGCTTTCTGGGTGCAGAGTCAGGATACAGCAGCCTTCTGGCTGTGGTGTCATTCTGTCTCAGAATTTGGCTCCATAGGAAGGACTGAGCACCTTAAAAATAAACCTTTGCTTATAATATATCATCTGAGAAGATGCTTAAAATAAAAATATTTTAGCAATTACACTTAGAACTAAAAGGAATAACAAGAAGTATGAAATTTGGATAAGTGTAGAAAAAATCATCACCTGTAATTTAAGAAATTGTGCAGAGCCATCAATAAACTTTTCTAAAAGTATTTTTAAAAATTATTTCCCAAAAGCTTAAAACAGAAAAATCCCCTCAAAGTGCTAGTGACTAAACTATATAGATGATTCCTAATGCCATTATTTTCTTGAAGTTGAAGTTGATTTCATGTATATATCTCCCCAGTCTAAGGGAATTGGGTGCATTTCTCCAAATAAAAATAACAGTAAGTGCTAGAGCTATTTGAGAAAAGTGCCATTTATCCATAGCACATTTTCTTCAGGAACCTCCATAACCCTTTTCCTGTAACTGACACTGAGAATATTAATTAAATAAAACTTTGTCTACTAAAATATGCTTTAAATTCCAGATTTGAGGTGAGAGAAACCATAGTGGGAAAATCAAGGTATTGACAGCTCTAGCATGTGATTATCTCCTTTTCCTCTGACGCTTCTTCTTGACTTTATCCTTTTTTTTAACCTTCCCTCCACTAAATACTTTTCTGACTCCATGTCTCATCCTTCAGAATGTTAGCTTCAGCTACTTTCACTCATCATTTTACTGAGGTGGAGTGGGCTGGAGAGAGCGCCTCCTATGGCAAAGGGAGAATTGACAATTCGCATCTTCCTCCAGTAAAGGCTTCTATTAAGCGCCTTCCAAATCTCATCATTTTCTAGGGCTTTTCTTGCATAGCAAAATCACCCTTTGCTCTGTAACAATGCAGACATGCTGTGTATTTTTGTTGTTGTTGTTGTTGTTGTTGTTGTTTTATTTGTTTCTGTTCCAGACTAGAAAAGAAGTTTGGTGGCAGTGAGGAGGGAAGAGAATGATTTGGTGATGGACCATTCTAAATCGCATCTGGTAAATCAGATCCTTCCTAGACAGCCATGAGTCAGCCACCGACCGGGGGCGCTGCCCCTGCCACAGCCGCAGCTCCTGTCGCCACGGCTGCCACTGAGGCTCGTCTGCACCCGGAGGGCAGCAGCAGAAAGCAGCAGCGTGCTCAATCACCAGCCAGACTGAGGGACAATTCGGTCCGACAGACAACCACGGCTACCCGGTCCCCAGTGGGGGCAGGCACTAAACTCAATTCTGTCCGGCAGCAGCAGCTGCAGCAGCAACAGCAGCAGCAACAGCAGCAAGGCAACAAGACCGGGGGCCGCGGGGTGCCTCCAGCCGGCACCCGAGGAAGCGGAGGCGGGGCGGAGAAGGCGGTGCCACTGGCTCCCAAAGGGGCCGTGTCGGGAGCTGTCCAGCCCGCGGCTGGTGCTGAAGCGGCCCCCGCGGCGACCCTGGCCCCTGTGGGCGGCAAGAGGCCTGGCCCGACCGAGGAGCAGCCCCGGGAGCTAGAGCCAGTGTCCTCTAAACTCGGGGAACCCCCTCCACTCGGGGAAGGAGGAGGAGGGGTTGGGGAAGGAGGAGGAGCCGGCGGCGGCTCCGGGGAGAGGGAGGGGGGCGTTCCGCCGCCGCCCAGGGGTTGGCGAGGGAAAAGCGGGCGCGCTCAGCACAGAGGCGGCGGCGGTGGGGAGGGGGCCTCCCCTTCGCCATCCTCCTCCGCGGGCAGAACCCCAGGCCCCAGCAGTAGGAACTCCGGAAGTGGCGTTGTGGGGGGCAGCAGCAGTGGGGGAGGGAGCTACTGGAAGGAAGGATGTCTGCAGTCTGAGCTCATCCAGTTCCATCTCAAGAAAGAGCGGGCGGCAGCCGCGGCGGCCGCGGCTCACACACACACTAAGAACGGAGGCGGCGGCGGCAGTAGCCGCAGCTCCCCGGTTTCTGGCGCCCCAGCCATTGGCGATTCTCTTGCAGTCCCTTCCTCCTCCCCGATGGCGGCGGCAGCGGAGGGCCCCCCGCAGAGCGCAGAGGGCGGCGCTGGCGGCGGGGGCATGCAGGCGGCGGCGCCCCCTTCGTCGCAGCCGCACCCGCAGCAGCTCCAGGAGCAAGAAGAAATGCAGGAGGAGATGGAGAAGCTTCGAGAGGAAAACGAGACTCTCAAGGTGAGGAGGGAGGGGGACCGGGAGGGGGAGGGGCAGTCTGGGCCTCGTAGGACTAGGGCGTGTCTCGGCGGTGAGAGGCTGCTAACCTGTTAGGGAGCCTTAGCTGGGGAGGAGAACAGGAAATGAGGGGAGGGGGTTCCTGGGCCTTTCCGCGTTTAAAACAGCCCGAGATTGGTGGCGTTAGATTTTAATGTAAATCTAAATCTGGACTTTCCTTTTTCTATCGTGGTTTGCCCCACGTTTTCATGGAAAGAGCTATATAGAGCAGGAGCACGAAAGCAGGCCTAAGGAGGGCCCCTTTTTTCCATTTTCTTCGTGTCACGCCTGTCCCCTGGAGGATTTGGAGTTGGGATGGGGTGTGCACGGTGTATGTCAGAGGGGTGGGGGGGCAGGCTGATTTTGCCCCTCGGCCTGTCACCCCAGAACGAGATTGACGAGCTAAGGACCGAGATGGACGAGATGAGGGACACTTTCTTCGAGGAAGATGCCTGTCAACTGCAGGAAATGCGCCACGAGTTGGAGAGAGCCAACAAAAACTGCCGGATCCTGCAGTACCGCCTCCGCAAAGCCGAGCGCAAAAGGCTCCGCTACGCACAGACCGGCGAGATCGACGGAGAGCTTCTGCGCAGCCTGGAGCAGGACCTCAAGGTCTGCAGCGCGAGGGCCGAGGCGCGGGGCAGGGGAGGCAGGTGGGACTCGGGTCAGGGCTCTTTGCTCTTGACCAGGGGTGACTTGCAAAGAGCTTTAGGGACATGGAGTTTCATAGCTCTGACCACAAATATCAGCCCTGGAAGAACGGGAAGAGCAGACTGGTGGATCTCAAGAGTCGAGTGTGTCAGGCCTTATAGAGAGCACTCTCTGTGGGCCTTCCTGGGAGTCACGGTGGCTCTAACAGGGGTAGTGGGAAGAGGGCGCCTCCCTTCCTGGTGGAATCAAGGGTGTGGCAGAGCGCAGGCTCTGGTCATAGTCTGGCCTCTAAAATCCACCTGATCTCCCAAGTGAAGACCAGGTAGAATCAGGCACTCCAGAGCTGTGCGATGAAGAAGCCCTGAGTAAGAACAGCACTGGGAGGGTAAGGAGTTGAGATTTCTCCCTGCGAGTCCCCACCCTCTATCTTATAGGAGCCCTGCGTGGTTGTGCTTACCACTTCCATAATTCCCAGAAAGAAAAACTGTCCAACTTAAGACCCCTTTTGGAAGTACAGGGAGAGTGAAATAAATAGAAGAAACACTTCACGGTCTTTTTGTTTAATGCGAAGTTGGTTCTTTAGAATCCCCCAGTGGAGAAATTTCAACTTTGAAATGCGTTTTTAAGCAGGTGGGGTCTGTATGTTTAAATCAGTTTGTCTGTAAGTCAGGTGTTATCTTCATGGCCTTGGACAACCAAAAAAATATATAATTTTTAATTACATTTAACTTCAAGGCAGAAAAATCAAATGTAGTTACCCTACATTTGTTTTAAAGAAAGCAATGAGAAAACATGTTATGAAAATTGATGTATTATTTCTTTTCCTTTTAACCATTGTTT
Organism: Macrotus californicus; assembly: GCA_007922815.1. Lineage (NCBI taxonomy): Eukaryota > Metazoa > Chordata > Mammalia > Chiroptera > Phyllostomidae > Macrotus > Macrotus californicus. The sequence continues at coordinate 11,550 of VMDR010019736.1, read as the reverse complement.
AGAACTCACTAAGCACCAGGCACTGTGGCAAGCATTGTTACATATATTATTGTCTCACATATTTCTCAAGGGGAAAAAATCTATAAAATAGGGATTATTAACAGCATCATTTAGCAGGTGCTTAAACTGAACCTTTTACTGGGGTTAGGTACCCAGCCTCCACCCAGCCTGTAACTTGGCTAGTAGGTAGCCAGGCTAGCTCCCCACCCAGTCTAAAAAAAACAGCCTGTGTCTTGAGTCATAACTACACAAGACTGCTCCACTTTTCCAAACCCTAAAATTTCCAGGATAATATCAGAACAAGGAACAGAAATGCACATTTATTTATTTATTTATTTATAAAACTTAACCTCAAGGATTAAAGTGGTTCCTAAAACAAAGCACCTGGAAGTCCAGGATCCAAATTCATGCCCCACACCCCACTTGTGAAAACTTTGTTTTCTAGTCTTTAAAATGGGTGATAATAGAAATGTCTGCCTCATAGAATTAGAGAACATATGTGAAATTTCTCTACGCGTGATAAAGCACAATGGAAGGTTTATTACCATAGCACAGTGTAGAGGTTAAGGGAAAGAGTTGAGAGCCAGACACCCTGGCCACTTATTAGCTCTGTGACCTTGGGTGTATTACTTCACATCTCTGACATTCAGTTTTTCCATTTATAAAATAAGAATAATAATCATGCCTATTTCATGGGATTGTTGTGAGGGTTAAATGGTTTATGTATGCGAACGGCTTATATGTAAAGCATCATGAATAATGCCTGCATATTGTAAATACTATGTAAGTATTGGCTTTTAATACTTTTCGTGTGAATAGAACTGTAGCCAACATGTTTTGTTGTTTTTAATTACATTTTATTGTTACAAACACTTTAATTTAGGTTGCAAAAGATGTATCTGTGAGACTTCACCATGAATTAGAAAATGTGGAAGAAAAGAGAACAACAACAGAAGATGAAAATGAGAAACTGAGGCAGCAGCTTATAGAAGTTGAGATTGCAAAGCAAGCTTTACAGAATGAATTGGAAAAAATGAAGGAGGTTAGTATTCGATTATCTCATGGTGTGGTAATTATTTTTATCTCTTCAGAAAAGAATTCCAAGGACTAATATGAATGTTAAAATAATTTTATTTTTTCTTGATTATAAGACAGTTTGTTGTTCTCATCCAATATAGTAACAGATAGATGAGTTTGCACTAAAAGTCGAGAATTTGACTTCATTTTACCTCTGACTTGACATAGATGAGCTGTGAATAATGTTTCATCCTGTGTATTCTAAATGTATAAAAATAAATTATGTCCATATACCAAACACAAAGGGAGTTGAGTGTATGAAGGGATAAGCCTTGTCTGAGCAGAGAGGAAGAGCTAGTTCTGTAATATTAATAGTGAGTTCATAGAACCACGGACTTTTAGGATGAAAAAGGCCATAAAGTGCACTCAATGTTATCTAAGCATTGCCCGAATCCTTAGAACAAAGCCTCCAAATGGTCTAGTGCTTAGAACATCAACAGTGACTAACGCTTAAAAGGTATTCTGCAATAGCAAATTCTATCACAGCATACCTCTTTTTAAAGGTTTTCTTTGTTTTGAGTTGAAATCTATTTAAATGCATCTTTGACTAAGTTATCTTAGTTCTACCTTTTTGGGTAGAAGAGTCAAAATTCTCTTCTACATCAGCCATTTCCAGAGTCTTACCATATTTCCTCCAATCTTGTCAACAAAATCAGTGTCAAAGAAAATAATTGGAAGTAAAAAGAAACAGAAAAGGTTTAATAAGAAATAATTACCTTTTTGATAAGTAAGAAGTCAAATTAAAATAATAAAATAATTTTTTTGAAAACTGCCTCAATATTTAGGTGCAACTTATGAAAACCATTGAGAATTTCCAAATTACGTAAGTGGTTCTCTGAACATTTTTCTCTGCTTAAATATGCAGATTTGAAATGAAAATCTTAGTCTTTCCATGGACTAACTTAGATATTGCAGTTTTCCATTTACTGTGCTTATCTCAAAAAGGCATAAAATTGTATCTACCATGGAACAGTGGAATTACCAATAGTCTGATTAAGAATATGTGTCAAGAATTGTAGAAAACTGTTTCAGAGGGGTAAACTCTTTTGTGATCTAAGTTTCTGATTATTATGCTAACTTGACTTTCAGCAGATTTAACATGACATTTTAATAATATGTAATGAATGACTACTACCCAAGAGTGGCTATAGGCTATAGTAGAAAATCACAAAGAGTAGGAGCTGTGTGACCATCTCTACCAGTAACTAACCAGGTGACTCAAAAGTCCTCTAACTTCTACTTGCTTCTGTTTATTCGGGTGTAAAATGTTGTTTTTGAGGATTTTCAGCGTCTCCTGTGGCTATCATGGATTTTATTGTGAAATCCAGGACATCACCATTAAAAAGAAGCATAGATTGTTTCCTAAAGTTAAGAGATCAAATATGAAATTGAATAGACATAAGTATGTGTTTTTTCAACAGTCATGTACAGTTAAAATTTGTCAAAAATTGAAAGTTTAATTTCCAGGAAGATAATAAAGTAGGTAGCTAGGGCTGCTGCAATGAAGTATCACAAACTGGGTGGCTTAAACAATAGAAATCTTAAAACAATAGAAACCTTATTTTCCCACAGTTCTGGTGTCAAGAAGTCCAAAATCAAGGTTACTGACGGGATGACTCCTTCTGAGGGCTGTGAAGGAAGGGTCAAGTCCAAGTCCAAGCCTTTTTTTTTTCTTTTGGCTTGTTAGATCACTGTCTTCACATTCATATGGGATTCTGCCTGTAGCTGTCAGTGTCCAAATTTCCCCTTATAAGGACACCAGTCATATTAGGTTAGAGCCCACTCTGATGACCTTGTTGTAGCTTGATTGCCTCCATAAAGACCCTGTCTTCAAAGAAGGTCACATTCTGAGGTACTTGAGACTAGGACTTCAGAATATAAATTGTGGGGACACAATTCAACCTAGAACAGTAGCTATCAAATGCCAGCTTCTGAGCGGAGCAAGATCATTGTCAGTTCCATTCGGCTTCATTCGTGTTCATACCAAATTTGCTTTCTCTCAAATCCTTTGTTTATACAATTAAAAATATTCAAGTCACAACAAACTTCATTTGATTACCAAGGATAAAAGAGAAATACCTCATGATTTGGTACCATGTGGATGTTTTCCAGGTGGCTGTCTAGAACACTGGATTTAAGAGTAGCATCAGGACTTTCTGATTTTCATAGTATGCCTGGGAAAGAGGAAAATGCTTATAACCTGGTTGTCCACTAGCCAAACAGATGGGCCTGCTCCCATCTTCAAATAAAAGTCAGAATAATCTGGCTACTGGAAAGGAGGTCTGGAACCTGGAGATGTCCGCAGGAGAATCATTGTAAAGAGGTGCTACTCGGATTCTTTTCCTCGCTCACTTCCCTGTGACTCTTTTCTCCTTCAGAGTTCTGACTCTGAATTAGGAAAACACTCTTGCAGCACCAAGTAGTGTGGATGTATATGTTCATGCCAAAGAAGCAATTTGCATTCTTTTTGGAGTTATAAAAGCCAAATTCAAATCCCTGATTAGAGACTACAACAGTAAAAGTATAAGGAATTTAGGAACAGGTATGCAGCACATCATCTTTTAAGGTAACCTTTTAATTAAAAAATGGCCTCTGAAATAACATTTACAGTTTGGGAATAAAAGGGTGCAGACATAGAACTAGAGAGGAAGAGCAAGAGAGTGGAAGATAAAGATTTGAGGGCTTCTAAATTTAATACAGGGGAAATGAAAAATATTCTGGTAAGAAAGTTCCATGTCATTCATAGAAGGTTGACCTTTATAGTGTTCAGAAAAATGTCAGAAATAGAAAAGGTAGCTTAAAAGTATGTTTAGAAATCAGAAATGTTTCATTTAGATAATGTGTTTTGTAATGGTAATTTTGTTGCCCTCCGAGAACATAAATACTAAAACTGAGCTGCAATAATAACTGGCTCATTTTGTAAGGTAGAAGCTGTGAGTTTGAAGACTGACTTGTCCCTGTATAATTGCAACAGCTTCAGTTAACCATCTGCTTCGTTGGTTGTAAAATGAAAACATTCAAGTCCTTGGTGAGTGCTAGCCACACAACTGTCATCCCTCTGTGGCATTCTACCAGTGGAGAAAAAAGAACCAGGCCAAGCTTTCCATTATGAAAAGAAGACACTAGTTATGGAGTAAAATCATAAAATATGAAATAGAAAATACTAGAGAGAAATAATCCTCCAATTCCCACATTTTAGTTTCTTATCTGCAGTAAAGTAGATGTTGAACAGCACAACTGGGACCAATAACCCATCTGTTGGAGTTTGGAAACCATTTGCCAAAGGTTTAACTAGCTTCAAGGGTGTTGACCAATTGCTCTCAGGGCTGGGGGCTACACAAAGTTCTATGCACCTGTTCACATCCATCTGCTTATCTTCTTCCCCTGAGAGGATGAATTAGGCACATTGGGGTAACAAAAGTTGAGTAGAGACAAGATGGAGGCAATTAGTTAACTTTACTACAGTTTGTTGCTTGTACTGAAGTAACTGATGTTCTGCCAATTGCAAACAAGAGGGAACTCTTCGGATGCTGCTTTGGAATCTTAGTAGCATTCTCACTCCGATTATAAAACACTGATTGCTACTAGCAATACGTTTTCTTGCCGTGGAAAAAAATGCTGTTACCTTTATGTAACCTGGGGAAAGTGATGGTCTATCATTCAGCATCACAAAAAATTATAGAGAAAATTATCTGATGGAGACTACGACCAGCGCAAGGACAGGTTAATGCACAAATAGCATAAAGTGAGGGTCTGTGAAGGGGGAGTCTTTGCTTTATTTAATTGAGGGTTACTGCCCTTCATGAAGTCCTGCTGCTGTAGGAAAATCTTTGTTTTTAAAGCTTTAGAACTCCTGGATTGTTCAGGAGGGAGCATCTTCTCACATCACCTTTAAGGTCTGGTGCTTGGAGAAGTGTTGATAACATCCATTGGAGCAAGTGAATAACCAACAGAGGACCTTTGAAAATAGAGAATAAAGTAACCGAGATGTTGATAATTGTTTGCGAGATCTTTTACATTTCAGAATCTGCACTCTGTTGTCCCATCCCTCCCTCGCACACAAGAGTCTTAAAAGAAATGATTCTCTTAACTTTTCCTGGTCTTTGCTCTAGAGGACTCTTAACTGGCCTACTACAATAGCACCATATATCTTGGGGCTTTTATTTTCTGTGAATTTGGTTAATATATTCTATCTATTACAACGAACGTTCATTCTGGAACAAAAAAATAGTTAATGCTATAAATTTCTGTCTCTGGCTTTTTGTGTTTTGGAGGGCCTCTACTGTAGAGAGTATACCTACACCCAGACTCCCTCTGTAGACAGAACACAAACAAATGCTTGCCCTCCATGATTATAATTACCTATTTATTTTCATATATAAAATAAAGAACTGATTATAACTATACTTGCTTTTGATTACACATGTTTGTCTAAGTTATATAGTGCAAAGAAGAAATGCTGAATGATAAATTAGCAAAAGAAGCAGCCCAAGAGACAGTTTTAATGAGCAACATTTTTGGTGTTTTAAGTATTTCCCCTTAGTTGTGGGAGTTTCCTTATAGTTTGAAAAAAAAAGAAACATTAGTCACTGACATTTTTAAATGAAATTCCCATAAATATTTTTAAAAGCATCAAACACTATTACCTCAGTCATATCTTCTCAGACAGGGGTCCCTGGTTCCGGGCCTGTTTCCAGGCCGCACAGCAGGAGGTGAGCTTGAATGTAATGTGCTGGAATCATCCCGAGACCAGTCCTTGGTGCCAAAAACGTTGAGGACCGCTGTTCTCAGAGACAATAGTTTCTTGAGTAACAAAGACAAGAAAAAATGGAGATTGAATTAAAAACAAAGAATAGTGTGCCAGTAAGCACAGACATGCTTGTCTTCCAGGAGGTCACCACGTATTTTGAAAGATGCGTTTATTTAAGAGTTATAAATGTTGTGACTGCATATGTAGTTACATGCACGGTGAAGTGGTTTCCAACCAAGTCCCCAGCAAAAGGAAAGTACAATAGTACACAGATCAGAAGAACCCTGTTGGTGGATTGTTTTTTGAAGCATATGGAACTTTCATTATAAACTTCAAATTTCTGAATTTTTTTAATAAAAATGTCAATATAACTCACCCTATATAAGTGATTAGATCCCAGTTACCCTCTTAGCTGGAGTTTTGAACTTTTTGAAACAGTAAGACACTGTAAAAATAAAGGTTTTGCCTGGTTAAGCATCTCCTATTGAGTTATAGTTCCCAGTTGAAATATCCATTGATTTTGATGTTTGTAACATCATGGGCTTTATAAAAATTGTTCAACCAATGTATGTTGAAATGTTTGTTGAATTTGCTGATAAACCATATTCACGGGAGTTAAGTCTTCAACCCTGGGCTCTCCCAGTTTAACAGAGGGTCTGGAGCTCAAGGCTGAACACATGAGCAGTACCTGTGTTTAAATATCTGCATGGAAGCATGTCACTTAAAGAGTTATTGACATCTCTTACTTCTGTATCCAACCTATCTTAAAAAGCAATGTAAAATGGTTCACAATAAATCAGAAACATTGAAATAACGGTTTAAAAATTAGGTCAAGTAAGAATTGTAGGAAGATGAAGGCAAACTTAATCCAAGGGATGTGCATTATTATGAATAGCTCTGAGTTTAGTAGCGATCAAGGCAGGGAGAGAGATATTGAAAAAAAGAAATTCTTTCCTGGCTGTGACCAGATATACGGAGGCCTCTGAGCTTCCTTGAGGCCTCCTGAGCAACCATGAGGAAAATCAATTATAGTGCAGCAAAATGTTGACAATTATATAAACAGACTCTATTTACATGGCAACCAAGGGATGGATGAGCCTCTAAACATTGTCAGTTCTCATCTGTGTAATCAAAATATTAGGAATTGAAATCTTGGCAGAATGTTAAAAACTAAAGCATTTTGTCAGTAATGTGAATTTGCATGTGGTTTCTTGGAAAGGGCATATATCATGGAGTCTAGAAACTGGCTTTGAAGACCCAACTCTCATTCCCTGTGACATTGAGCAAGTAACTTAAAATTTATAGTGTTCAGTTTCTTTATTCATAAATATGATAGTTGAGCTGAGAGCTCTCCAAGGCTCCTATGAAAATGTCGTTTATTTTTTTACTTTGTCAGTTATCTATCTCTGTGCTCCCTAAAAGTTCTATTCACAGCCAGGTGTGCCATTCCATTTCATTATTACTATTTTATCACTGCATGTATTTTTTAAATTTATTCGATCAACAGATATTTAGGGAACAGAAATTTATTAGCTGTTGCAGTGTGGCCAGAGATACCACAGGATCCGAAGGTCGAGATACCAGAGTGCTGCATTAAAGTGGGTTTGCATTCACGGGGGGCACTGCTGAGTGGTTTGGGACCACAGAGGCTAAGATCTACAGGGCTTCCCGTTGTTGCTACTGCTCAGCCTTCAGGGCCCAGTTTAGTGAAAAAATCAGAACTGAAGACTCGATGTCCCTGGCTGAGGACCGGTGGAGCTTTCTGAATAATCTGAACCACACTTTGGTTGTAACCTTAGCGCTCCACCCCAGGAAGCCCCAAAGACCTCATGGTAACCAAAGAAGTCATCATCTTTTCCAATTATAAATAAACTAGAGTATTGAACGAGGGCACCCAGACATTCTGATGGGTGCAGAAAGTCTCCGAGGTGATCCATGTAGTCTCTGGGGTGAAATCTGCCCCTGGATGACTGACTGCCAGGCTCTCACCATGGGAGGTGTGGCACCTGAGTTAATGATTGCTGGTTATCATCGGTTAAACATCTGAACATTTGCATTTTGTTATTAGTGAAGTTTAATTTCTTTTCATCCCCCTATGACTTCCCTGACGTTTTTTGAAGGTGAAAGGCTTTACAAGAGAACAAGAATCTCTTAGGGGTTCCTTGGCCTTTGTGGGTATGACAGACAAAAACCCTGAGGGAAACTGTCCCCCATTTAACAACCTATTGATAGTTCCTTCCTTAAGGGACTCTGAGTTTGGCACTGGGATGGTGCCTTTAGGCTTTGGGGCAGTAATTGACTATTCTCTACCGCTCCCCTCTACTCTGGCCACCCTTGGCTGCCTGAGAAGGTCCTCACCCTTAGCGGTGGCAGGAAATAGCTTTGGCCTTCTGTCTCAGCTTTTTCCTTGAGGTTAAAACCCAAACACTTTGATCTGACTTTATGTTAGTCAACTTTTAAAGCAAACATTTATTGAGTGTGTGTGTGTGTGTGTGTGTGTAGTGTATATAAGGGATAAAACAGTAAATGTCGCCATGAGAAAAGTCCTTGACCTCAAGTTAACTATTTTTTAATAGAAAAAACAGCCTTGTACAGGTTGTATTTTGACAGCAGCTACACATATGCATCACTGCACTGAGTACTTAGATACACGTTACCTCAGGAGGGTCAGCTCTACAGGGACAGGGCTATACCTGCTTTGATCACTGTGGCACTCTTAACACCCAGTTCCGTGCCTGGGACACAGTAATTAGACTACATTCTTCTGTAATATCGTAACAACTGTTACTTCATATTTCATTTGCATACATTCCCTCGCCCCTCTGCACTCAAGTCCTTGAGAGTAGGGACTGAGTCTGTCCTATTCATCACTGCGTCAACAACAACCACAAGTTATTGACACAAAACTGATAAAAAATAAATAATTTTGAGTAAGAGAATGAATGGAAATTAGGATAGATATTTCAGGCCTTCTTCTGCAGAGAACAAGAAACATGACTCAGCACCAGGGCTTTTTCCATGGTGCTTAGTGCAGTACAGACAAAACGAGAAGGAAGCTGACCCAGAATTCACCCCACTTCCAGAATTAGAGGTCTCCTGAGAGTGTGCCCCCCTCTCTCCTCCACATTGCTTCTCTCACACCCCAGTATTCACCAGAAACAACAGTCTTTCCTGCATCAAGCTCTTGTAGGCTTCTTGGGAAGGGAAAGGAAGACAGGAACTCAAGAACAAGAGGACAGTGCTGCCACCCCAGCACCCACTCTGCAGTTTAACTTCTGTGTACTTTGCTGAGAAAATGTGAAATGCATATTTAGACAACAAGAGAAGCCTGCAGATGCTGTCACTCCCAAAGCCTATTCAACCAAATCTGCTTTAAATCTTCAATGTTTGGGATAGTCAATGCAGCAGTTAATTTGGCTGAAGAGATATGGAAAATTACCCCAGGGCTGCAGTTGCCTGATAACCATGTGCTAAGTAAGTGCTAATTAGAAGCCAGGCACTGTGCCAGTTTCTTTATGTATAATTATTTTGTTAATAGTTTCATTTTAGAGATGAACACTGGAGGCTGGGAAAGGTTAATATCAGGAGTAACAGGCTGGGTCCACAGCCATCTGTCTGCCTCCGAGCCCACGGTCTCCACTGGCCAGTGCATCACAACCTCATTACAGGGGCTGAGGCTGCCGCTTCCATGGCCACCTCCATCTTCTTCCTGACCCACAAATGACCTGCCCTCTTTAGGGACCTCAGTGTCCCAAGAATCTCCAAGTTCTGTACCTCTAGCACATGTGTAGGGAATGCTCTGAGCAAGCAGTGTGAAAAGACTGCCAAGGTGCCCATAGGGAAAAACTATCTTATCTCACAGAGAGAGACTCTTCGGAAACAACAACAAAATACCTAGAAACATAGGTCTGGAAAAACATGTCCAGGTCTGTTGATCCTGTCCCCTATTCTTTACAGACTTAATAACCTGTGTTATTTCTGATAGGTCACTTAATAGCTGACTTTCTATTTAATCACCTCATAGAGGAAAATATTTTCCTTATCCAGTCTATTTGCTAAGATAATAACGTGAAAGTGCTTTGTAAACTGTAAGGTACAATGTAGACATCAAATATCGTCATTGCTGTTGTTACCACAGCGCTCTGGAGGAGCTGATTAAAACTTCACTCCTAGGAAGAATTTTGAAGTCCGTGAGATTGAAATTTCGTCTACATAGGACTCCAATTCTTTTATACAGGCCTTTGAAACACTTCTGCTCCCTTTTCCCGTGAGTGTCACTGCTATCTGAGGCTCCCCTTTACATTTTTCACTGTAAATTCATTGAAACTTGTTCCACTTTCCCTAGTACCTCTTCTCTGAGGCATGTCCCTAGTTATTGCTCCCCCACGGTCAACATCAGCTCACATTTGCATCTGTTTGGGGCTGTGGATGTGCAGACACTGCAGCTGCACTCTCCACCTTCCCATTCATCAGCCGGTCTGGCGATTCCAATTTGTCTGGATAAATGTGTCTCTTCTACTTTTGCTGCCCTGTAAATACTCTTAAACATTTTAGCAGAGAGAGGAAGGCTATTGTATTCAAGCACAATATTCTTTAGATTGGTTTGTAGCTTTTATTGACTCCACACCTAAATTTGATGCTTCCTGATTTTAAGAACCATATTTCAAGTTGTTAAGAAGATAGGATTGCTATCCAAGGAACTCATCTTTAGCTCCTTTGAAAACAATGTGTTTGGTTCCTTTGTTTTCTAATATTGTGTTACCTATGAGTAAATATAACATGCAATATCACTGTATGTTAGGAAGTATTTTCCAAATTAAAAATTCATTTGTATCTTGAAGATTTTAGATTTTATTTCATTTTGATGGAAATACAGTCACTTATTTGATATCTCTGTTCAAATTCCATCTTTACATTTTAGGGTCAGTTTAACTGATCTTTATCCAGATGGTAAATGACATTCGAAGACGACATTTAAAGATGCCATTTAGTTTCTCTCCTGACATTTCCCATTTCATACTTATATAGTACACCTAATGGGACAATTTATATTCAGCATGATTCAACTCAAAAGCACTTCAGATAAGAAATTTAAACTATTTTACATTCATCTGCTGGCTAGCTCAATTATTTCCAGTTTTTTTAGCCAATAAATCATAGCGGTAAGTGGTTAATAAATTGAACTACATTATTTTTTTCCTTCACCAAGTAATGTTCTTACTATTACAGTGACCAAGAACACTGAATAATAGTAGAAATAATTAGAAAACACAATTGATTGCTATATTTAAGTGCACAGTGAGCTACTAATACGTTGGTATGTGGTTGTATCCACTGCTTACTTGTTCACGGAGGAAGAAATTTTCATAGACCTTTCTCAAATGGTAGCCATCTGTGTGAGTTTAGGGAGATTTGTTAAAAGGAAAGTAGTGTCTTTCAAGGATGAAATATGGCTATTGGATTCATTTATTTTAAGGTCTGGCTATATTTAAATTAGAATATGTTCTGCAATGATTTGGAACATAGTTATCTTATTTTTAAGTCCACTAGTGTTGACTTTAAGATTTTTTCTTGTAATGCATGTACAATTCTCAATTTTCCCAATTACTAAAATCAAGAATAAAACAAGAAATTATAAATTATTTTTGGTTAGTCCAGTTCCTTGGATTACTTTCTGGTCTTTGCTAATTTAATATTAAATTATAGGCTAAGATTGTTAGTAT
>VMDR010019735.1:0-18111 GCA_007922815.1 Macrotus californicus | reverse complement strand
TTTACCAGTGTTGTTTGACCTGCCTTAGAGAATCATTCATTCAGAATATTAAGTCTTAGTGATTTTCATCCTAAATGATTTTGAAGGGACCCCTTTGCAGAAATATATGCAACAAAAATTATATAGAATTTTCCCCTTCTTTCTAAACACTGTGTACTCATATTTTCTGAGATTAGCAAAGCTGTGAAAAAGCCTTGGAATAGAACTTGAGACAACACCGAAAGATAAATGAATAAGGGAAATAATGATAATACTGAAAGAAGCCAAATATTGTGAGAGTTCCAAATGACTGCAAGCCAAGGGACCCAGCTGTGTTATGCTGAAATTTATCTCTATGCTAATATTTCAAAATCGGCTACAGGATCTAACAGAGAAATCCAGACTAGTAGTGATTGCATAAAGAAAACATCTGCCTGAGCAACTGTTTTTTGTTCCGTAAGATGAGGCCTGGATAGCCTGATATTTTAAGTTCACATGTCCTTATTTTTAAATATTGAAGGGTACACAACATATAAAAATAACATTCATTTTATTTTTCAATAGGAAACAAAGTTATCCCCGTGTCTAAACTAAAGGAATCTGAATGCTTTTTTAATTTAGATTTAGATTCCATGCAATCACCAGTTCAAAGGACCATGGCTTCTAAATGAAGAATCACATCTTTCTCGTTTACTGTTCAGATAGGAAGTATGCTTAGGCCTTTGATACACCTTTCTAATGAAGTATAGAGCCTTTTTTTGTGTCTGCTTTCACAGCTGTTTTACCAATATGTTCTTTTCCTCAGGAGGTACCCCAGAGTGAAATATGTAAGAATCCATTCTTTCCCATTAGTCCAGCACAAGTTGTTCCCCTTTCTGGTCACATGAGTAAGAGTGAGAAACTCTTGTAGTTTAAAAATTACTTTAATATGAACCTATATAAACCTCATTAAATGCAGAATACCTACCATTACCTAGAAGTTCTTCAGAGAAGCTTCCATTATTTTTTGGAGTCTGCCTGGGGTATTAAGTTGGGAACAGAGTCTGGTTATTCAATCATCAGTGTCACTAATACAAATTCTTAAATTCTGTGTAAAGACTCCTATTTCTATTCATTTATTGGTACCTGTGCTGGGTATCTTCCTTTGTGCAGGTTTGTGCTCCCTCCTGCTCTCTGTCCCAAGAGGCTGCTGTGTATGGATTACCTGAACTGGTCCCATGTTCTTTGGTTTCTGGTTAGTTCTGCCAGTGAAGAAGCCCCTTGGGGTGCCAGAGGCAGGGAGAATTGTGTCATCTAGTTTCTTCCACCTGGTATACTCCCCAGGACATTTCCTTGGTCTGGGACTGTTTTCAAGGTAACTTAGCCATACAGAACCATTTCTTCTCCCTTCTCTTTCTCCTCTCGTCCATTCAGGCTTAGGGGTGTAATTCATGGAGCTGCTGCTTGCTCTGGCTTTGTACAGTATATTTTGGGGTTCCCTTTTTCTGATAAACACCCTTGTAATTAATTATTTTGCAATGAAAACCCTCCTTGAACTAATCTATTTTTTTTTCCTGTTGGGTCTCTCCCTAACTGATACAATACCTTGATCATTCTAAATTTATTTCCCCCAAATCTTTTTTCTTTTGGTTACTGCAGCTCTGTTAATAAAATATTACCATTCTCTAGCCATGTTGTCATGCAATTTTATAAAACTAATAATAACAATACTCATTTCCTTAGAACATTATAATTAATGAGTCAATTTCATGGACATCCTTTCATTTAATCTCACAATTTATGCATCATTCCTTCTATGGTACAAAGGAAGAAATCTGCTCAGCAACATCATGCAGGTGGTCATCCGGAACGCTATTTGAGCTTCAGTGCATTTGGTCTCCACTAAAGACAGGTGACTTCTCTTTTCTTCCTCATTTTCCTGAATGAGTAGATGTTAATTTATTTGTATTCCATCTCTATAATGCCTTTTTGTCGCAGTCCCGTCCGGCAGGACCATGTGTTGTTGTGGAATGCTTGTCCTATATCCCTGGACAAGTGACAAACAAATTCACATGGACTAAGGGAATCTGGTGGAGAAAAAGGGATGTCGAGCCACTCTCTAAGTGAGAGAATGCTAGGGCTTGCGTGGCCACTCTCTCAGAGAGAGATGAGGATGAGAGAGAGAGAGAGAGAGAGAGAGAGAGAGCGCGAGCGCGAGCTGGAGAGAGAGTGTGAGCCAAGAGAGGGCCAGGGAGAGGGTGAAAGTGTGAGAGAGACCCAGAGAGGGCCAGAGAGTGAGAGGGCCAGCCTGCATGGTCACTCTCTCTCAGAGAGAGAGAAGGCTTGGACCCCTCCCCTGGACAGGCTTTTATTGACACTCTAGGTACATTACATCCAGGATGGTTCTTATTAACGATGCACAGGTTTGCTTTAGGTGGTTACCATAACAAAAGAAAGAATGTTGCTAATCCCTTTAAAATAAAGGTCATTTTCAAATGTAAAGGGAAAAGAGATTGAACTGTTTACACCCAAACTTGAGAGGTTTAGCATAGATTTTAGGAAGTTACTTTAAAGACATGTAGTAAACATTTGTTTCCTCAATTCAAGGTGAGGGAGTTTTTACCAAAAGCAAGTCTCAAAGCTGCCTAGGTACAATGTAGGCCTGATTCCCCATGGGAGACCTATTCATGGATGTTCTCTGCACGCTGCGTGCTTCTGTCTGAGTTCAGAACCAGAGCTGAGCCACAAGATCACATCACACGTGGATAGGTTCCCTGTACCTCTTATGTATTTATTGTTTATGTCCCATTATTTCTACCCATATACTATTTAAATAAAGCCCCCCATCCTCACTCACTCCAGTACATCAGCAGCAGAATGACCTTTCTTAGAGCTTTCATGTCACATACAAGTTCTAAAGCCTTCAGTGGATTTTCGTTGCCAGTAGTAATTTACAGAGTCCACAATTTTCTAGCCCTTAACGCCTCAAGACTTATTTTCCACCATTGTCCTTGTTCCTCTGTGAATTTCACTCCAAATAAATAGCTACAACACAATCGTGCCTGATTTTCTCAACCCATACGCCTTGAATACATATCTCCTACACTGAGAAAATTCTCCCTTTCTCAGAAAGTAATCAAATACTCCCAATCATAAAAGTCCCAAGTAAAATACCAATATAGCTTTCCTCTGCCGAGAGAAAAATCCCTTGCCTCTCCAACCTTGCACAGCACTCGCCCACTCTTTCATTCTCCATGTCGCTTCGCGCTTCTCTCTTAGCTTCTATGTATATATCTATATGCCCATCCTATAGTTTAGACCCTTTAGTTAAAGGAATGTGTTTTATTCATGTTCATAGTATTGAAGGTTAATTGACTAAAATGTAATTGACTGAAAAAATCAGGCTCCAATAAGAATGACATTTGTAAACTTTTTTTTTTTTGAATATCAAATATCAACTCAGCATATTGAGAGCAATGTTTTGCTAAACCTTTTTAATCGCTGCTATTAACTGCCCATTACCAAATTCTACTTTCCATCTTCTAATAAAATCTTATGTTCAGAACAGCATAATTTACAATAGCCAAGTGCTGGAAGCAACCTAAGTGCCCATCAGTCAATGAATGGATCAAAAAACTGTGGTACATTTA
This sequence comes from Macrotus californicus, assembly GCA_007922815.1. Classification (NCBI taxonomy): domain Eukaryota; kingdom Metazoa; phylum Chordata; class Mammalia; order Chiroptera; family Phyllostomidae; genus Macrotus; species Macrotus californicus. Next base: position 14,503 of record VMDR010019735.1, on the reverse strand, counting down.
CACAATGGAATTCTACGCAGCAGAAAGAAAGAAGGAGCTCCTACCCTTTGCAACAGCATGGATGGAACTGGAGAGCATTATGCTAAGTGAAATAAGCCAGGCAATGAGGGAGAAATACCACATGATCTCACCTTTAACTGGAACATAATCAACAAAATAAAAAAGGAAGCAAAATATAACCAGACACACAGAAATTAAGAACAATTTGACAGTAATCAGAGGGGTGGAGGGAGGGTTTTCAGGAACTACTCTAAAGGACACATGGACAAAACCAAGGGGGCGGGGATGAATGCAGGGGAGGGAGGTGGGTTTGGCTAGGGTGTGGGGGGGAGAGTGAGGGGGGAAAATGCAGACAACTATAATTGAACAACAATAAAATAATTATTAAAAAATCTTATGTAGATTGTATAACTTTATGGTGACCTGTAGCAGTGATAATATAACTCAAAAAAACTATTTTTGTAGAAGAGTAACTTTTTATCTAATGAATGATAGAAATATAAACACACAGGTCTTTATAAGACTATAGGTGTAAATAGATGACTGTGTGTGCATTTTTTCTCCACTACCTTCTAATATCTAGAATGGACCATCATTTTGCAGCCCCAACATAAGTACAGATATTAAGTTAGCAAGCAGGAAAAATTAGACTAAATGTTTTATGTAGTTTTATATTAATACTATGAAATCCATCTTTAATATTTTGGTAGATATGTAAAAAAAAGTCTCATTGTAACCACCCAGGGACCTTCCTTCTCTCATGCATTGGCATTTATTGTAACATAATGACTACTTACAGTTAACTGGAAATATCTGTAGCTTATCCAGATATTAGTCTCCTTGCCTTACAAATAACAGTTAACGTAATCTTATTTAACATAAAGCACAGAACTTATTTCTTTTCTATTGTCCTTCCAAAAAAGTACCAGCCCTATTTTCAGAGGCTGTGTCACTAATGCTTGTCCAGACTTGAGTGCTACCTCGAAGCAACGGTTGCTTAATGTTCCAACTTACTTAAATTCCACCCTTTCTCAGATAATTTATCTCTCCAGATAAGATGGAACATTAAAGGAGATGGCCACATTGGAGAGATTATTCTACCTTTTGAATGCATAAACTCAGTTTGAGATAATGACATTAGAGTGTTTGATGTTCTTTTGCATTTACCCTTGCTCTGCATTATTGGAAAACGCTGTGCACTAGATGGGAACCAGCTTCCTTTGATTCACATGTGATTTTAAAATGAGCCAGAATAAATACACCTCATTGGGACTATGAATGGCTACTTAAGAGGCTGTAGTTGAGTACATTTTGATAGACATACTCTTAACAGAAGGGCTTTGTGAAAGCCTGGCTTTATTCTGCATCTCCTAGTATCACATCATTTAAAAAGGAAACATTTCTTATGTGATCCTCTATATGCCAGACACCGTGGTAGGCTGTTACACATATTACTTCTTTTCCACTCCCTTTCCAACAGTACATTTTATAAATGAGATCCAGAGAAGCTTACCTGATTCCCACGGTAGTCAGTGGGAACAAAGTCAATGGGATGGGTTTCTAAACTCCAGCCTTTCCCATGCTCCTTGTTGGACTCCAAGAAAGGACCAGAAGGGCTGAGAGACAAGGCAGCTGCCATGAAGCCCAGCAGCTAGACAGATCTACACAGTGGTGGGCTGACTCATGAGATCAAAGTAGTTTTGATTTGTAGCGTTTGGAAATTTCATGGTGGAAGTATTCCTACCATGACTAATTTCAAGCTACCGACACAAGTTTGCTGAATTCAGACCTGGGAAGAAGTACCCATAATTGGCTCCTGTAACTATTAAGAGCAAGCTCCTACAGACCACTGGATATTTCTGAGTATGCTATCAAGGAAACCTACACGTACACATTGTCTACAACCCAATTAGTGAGTGTTGAAAGACAGGTGTGAAGCAGACAAGGGACTTCTGCCCAGATATACCTGGCTATTAATAATAGACTTTCTTTTGTTTTGCAAAGCAACTATTCCATTCAAATTTGAACCACTTTTGGAGACCACTCAATTCTTATGACAAAACTGAATTTCCACCAGAAAGCTGCATCATGGAGTCAGATTACTCACATCAAGGAGATAAAGACACCTCACAAAAGAGAAGGATAAGACCTTGACAAGGAATAGAATGTGTTTCTAGACAGGTCAGAAAGTTAAAAGTCTCAGGAAATATTTCAAGTCTCTTCCAATTTTGGACACTAGCTTATAAATTTGCATTTATAGGTGTACATATTCAGTGTTGTATTCCTTAAATAATACCTGAGCTTTTCCCACACAACTGCATTGTTCCAGACCCTGGAAACTTATTAATAACCAAAACAAACTAAAGATCCTGCTCTGAACTTTCGTTCCATTAAGGGGAGACAGAAATCAAATCATACATATTAGATTTTATATTCTATAGGACTTAAATTTTCCAAAACCCAAGTGAATATATTAAAGGTTACAGTTGATAGAAGATATCTACTTTATTAAAATGTTTCTAGACCCCAAAACATTTCTTAAGTCATACTCTAGACAGCTAGGAGAAAAGTAACTTCAACCCTCAAAAAATATTTGAGTGCCCATTATATGTAAGTAATAGTCTAGGAAACAGGTAAACTGTTTCCAAGTGTTATTTTCCCTCACCTTAAAGGACTTACATTCTAGTGGAAGAGGGAGACAAGTATGGGAATACAGAATAATATTAGGTAATCTCAGTTACTGATGTGCACTATTAAAACCTGAATGAAGGGAATGTGACGGAGTGACTAAGTGACAAGGGGACTGAAGTGGTCAGTAAAAGAGACCCTAAAGATGTGGACTGCAAGAAATCTCTGAAAACACTCCCCTCAGGACCTCCTGTGACACCCGTAACTCCTCCTGCTTCCACTTGAAAGTCCAGGAGCTTGAGAACATTACTCCTTTGGGGGCCAGCCACGGAAAGATTGGGAACAAACCTGGCCAGGAGCAGGAAAGAGAAAAACACGAATCTCTGATGGAAGCAGGAGCTCAAAGTATTCTAGAAACAGCAGGAAGGCCCATGCAGCCCCAGAATAGAGAGATTAATAAATTTTGGTATGAGGTAAAGTCAGAAAATTTTGCAGAAGCCCATTAAGAACAGCCTTATGGGTCTTGCTAAATAATTTTGAGTTGATTCTAACTTCAAAATGGAGTCATTAGGGCATCTTAAGGCCAGAAGGGATACAATCTGTCACTTTAAAAAAAAAGATGATTTTGAGTACTGCTGTGGCCCTGTGACAGATAACCAAGACAGGGACCAGGATGTAGAAAAAGATAATGAGAACACATTCTGGGCTAAGACTTCTCCAACCATTTGGTATTCATAGTTCACCTTCTCTTCCATGAAGTATTCTCTCCCATAGGCATACCTTATTTTTTTTATATGTCATAGTATTGTCTGCATTGTTTACTTACTTGTTTAGTGTCTGTCTGCTTTTACTAGAACACAAGAGCTGTGAGTGCTGGGAACTGGTCTGACTTACAGTTGTACGTACAGCGGCTCTGACACATAGTAGGTGCACGTTCAGTGAGTGAGTGAATGAGTTAACAATGTCTACCCAAAGGTTCTCATTCTACACTTCGGGCCACACAGGGCAATTCAAATCCCTTCTATGAGAAAGCTCTTGAAATAACTGAATGCAGTTACGCTATACTTCTTCACTTTGCCTTCTCTAATTATTTCTACTTCCTTAAAGTAATTCCTCTAATATAGCTTTTAGTTTCTTAAATATCCTAGTTGATTTTAAAACTTTGATTTATGCAATACAAACATTATGTGGACTTCTATACATATATACACAAAGGGATAGAAATTAGATACAATTAAATTATTAATAGCCTCTTCTGACTTTGCTTATGTCCTTTTCCCTACGGCTCTTCTTCGCTGAGTTTAATTAGCTGATTTTAGTACAGCCCATCTCATACCATCTCTTTGAAGGTTCAACAGACTTATCATGAAGATCATAAACGAAAGATAAGCAGTGTTCATCCCTGCAAACTTGGTCAAGCTGCACTGTCCCACGGAAAAGCCATAATTATCTATAATGAAAAGGCTTAATGGTAGAGATTACTGGTTGCCACCCATGACCTTCTGTTCCTTGGTAATAGCAAGTTCAGAGGCTACAGCGAGCAGCTGTCCATACAGCTGAGTTTGACCATGTGTCTGTGTTCAGGTCAATTAGATATGAGCAGGAGTGCTGTATGAGAGGTAAAAGACTACTTAAAGAAAACTTAACTTGTGCCGGGAGCAGGGAGTGACCTTTCATTCACCCTTTCTCTATGCAGAGCGTGGACGTGGTGTTCTCTTGCAGAAGTTGCTGCAGGTGTTTTGCACCCTGACAGTTGGCCATATACTAAGAGTAGGAGAACAGAAAAACTGAAGAAATTTACTTCTTGTGGCCAGGGGACAACCTAATAGTTCTCAGTTGTTTACCCTCCATTTCTTTTATGTGGGAGAGACATTTCAGTCTTCTCTAAACTTCTGTTATTGGGGCTTTTCTGTTGTATACACATAGACCTAATCCTAATTGATAAAGAATTCAGCTTATGTCTGAATTTGTATTTTACAAAGTGATTCCTTCAGACTGGTAAAGTTATTATGCCATGTGAATGAAAATAAATGAAAAAAAATGGAGAAACCTTAAGACCAGTTTAACAGCCTTAAAAATTGATGATAACAAATCACATACACTCAAACCCAGTTCTGATTTGTTGGTCTTTTTCTAGCTTTTTGTTCTTTTATGACTTCGTAACCACTTAATATATGAATTGGAGTTACTAGTATTGTTTGCTTGTTGGAAAAATAAACATGGTTATTGGTGTGTTTGTATAAATGAAGTTGTCTACAGTCATGACCATGGTTATATCTCCCCAGCTTTCATAACTGCCATATATATGTACGTGGTCACTGGCATAATTAGGATAATACATTTTAAAATTATATGAGGTCTGTCCAGGAGGTATCCAGCCATATAATATTAAAAAAATAGATATATTTATTGAAGAAGATACAAGATACAAGACACATTGTACATAGGACAATGATGCCTCAGTCCCCTTCAAAATAAGCACGTTGGGACCTCCATCTCCATCAGATGCCCATCGTATTCTCCTGAATCTCATCGAAAGGTCCGAAATCTCTTCCCTTTAAAAAGTAATTATAGTTTTGGGAAAAGTCAGAAGTCACAGGGCACCAAATGTGGGCTGTAGTGGGGCTGAGTCACCTGGGTGATGTGATGTTTTACCAAAAAACATTGCACGAGACAGGATGCATGAGAGGGCACATTGCTGTGAAGAAGCTGCCAATCCCCAGTTGCTCATAGCTGCAGCCTTCTGAATCATCTGAATAGTTTCCACAGGGGAACGTTCAAGCTTAATGCAAAATTTAATGCAGATTCATCACTCTACTTGCTCAGTCATTTTTAATACAACAGCTACACAGTGTACATGCTTACTCAACAGCATCTACTGCCCCCACTACAGTACAGTGAAGTCATCATTGTTCACACATGCACATTCCAGTCCACTCTCCTCGGCTGCCAGGTTACATCAATATCACGCAAACCATTCTCGTTATATTAACAGTGGCTGGATTTTTCAGGAAAGATCTCATAAACTAAGTAAATCACCTAGTGACTAAATACATTCCATGGTCAAAAGGAACAAAAAATAGTTGATTAATTTGTGTTAAACATCCATGAACTCAATATACCTGCCTATAATCTTCATAATTCCATTTGAGTTTATAGATTAAACAATCTATGAATTCAGCTAAACTATATCTAAATATTTCTAATACCTACAATATTATATTTATATGTATATTACAAATGTTTTCTACTTTAAAAATGCCTAATATACTCAAATCCAAGAGTACAAGCATAATATCACTAATACTTACAGACCTTTCTGATGTGACATCATTGTGTATTATAGTAACTTGCCCTTCACATACAACCATGATAGATCTTTACAGAAACAGCTATGACAGCATATAGGAAGGAGGGATGAATCAGTATCAACACTGGGAAAAGAGGAAGAAGTACTTTAGCTATGTCCTGAAGGAGAAGAAGAAACAACAGGCAGGAAAGGAAAAAAACTGACCCAGAAAGAATGCCTTGAGCCAACCGTGGAGGCAAACACAAGCTGCCTTTCACACATCGTTATTTTTCCAACAGCAAACCTCACCCTCACACATGGACAGCACCATCCTCTGTAATTTCATCAGCTCTAAAAACCACTTAAAACACCCTGCTGTTTGATACATCCAGCCTATTGACTTTAGCATCGTCAATTCATGAATATGACCCTGAACTGCCTTCCCAGCGTCCCTTCCTATTTGCTGGTTTTTTTCGTAGTTTTATGAGGGACTGCAATTTAACCGAGGCTATGTGGCATTATCAGAATATTTAAGTGTACATCACATGAATCACAGAACCAGTGAGGACTTAGGAGAATCCTAAATATAGCTTTTACACTTTGAAAGAATTACCGTTTTATGGATTTAAATTATTTTCACTTGGATTTCTAATCCAAAACCCATTTTTTGGAGCTGATTTACTGTATTTTCATGTATGCCATATAAATGTTTTTTTCAAACAAGGAAAATGACCTGCCATATGCCACCATAAAGCTATTCAGGCTTTATTTTTATTAGTTGACATTACATCCTCACTTAGCAGGATCTGAAAAAGTCTGAAAATCCAATTACATCAGTCAGCCCCAAACCATTTTCGCATGCATTATTTCAATAGATTTTACATATTTCATCTCTATTTTTAACAAACAATAAGCTATCGTTGATTTCATGAGTCAAAAGGGATCATCTTGAAGCAGAAAAACGGGAAGCAATGAGCTCATGCAAGCTATTTGGATGAGCCTTCAATGAAGGGCTTATACCAGGTCAGGATCATCAAACACACAGCCTCTCTGTGGATGTAAGGGAGAGTGAGGTGTGTGTGAAGTCCACTTAAGACACGTGACGTGAAGAGCCCTGTCCTCTTCAGGATCTATACACACAGCTCACTTGTCAGCTGCGAGCACAATTTTAAGTTTCACTAACGGGAATTTCCTTCAAACTGGTCTTCATTTATTTGAAGACTAACATTCAAACGGGCATATGGTAGTTGCCTGTATTGTGAGCAAAAACCCATCTAAAACCTTACCTATCCACACAAGTACATAGATGTAACACATAAAAAATCAAACAGTTTCTCTACACATATGCGAACACACACACAGAGAAGCTTAAAATTGCTTTAACTCTCAGTTCCTTTGGCTGAGCATACATCAGTGAATTCCTATAAATTAAGTATTTATGAGACAACTCTCCAATTCATAACGTGATTACCATTTGCCAAAAGAAAAACATAGGATAAATTCATACAAATGAATGCAGAAGTATTCGTTATCCACTGACCTTTATTACTGCATATTTGTAAGTTTGTTATTGATCTCTTGTTTAAAGGATACAGTTACATAAAATATGATTGTGTTAACTCAACCGTATTTATCATGTATGATAGCTGTCAGGAAAGTCATTATATCACAACCTAAGGGAGATAAATGGATAACCTTTCCACTATGCATGTGTTTAATTTCTATAGCTCTTAGATTATATTTTATCCAGGTCAAATAAGATGGTGACAAAACAGAACTAATCAAAATAACCAACATAGATTCCTGAAAGGCTTGTTTAGCTCCGCGCTTTCTACACACCATCGTTCCTACATTCTGTCACAACTTGGAATGTCCTAAAAGATTGCATTTGTCATATCATTACTCCTGCTCCTAATTTTTTTTTTAATGCATTCTTCTATCATGTGTCAAGACAGGCTCCTTCTGGCCAGTCCCTCAATACTAATCTACAGGAAAAGAAAAGGAGCAGGGAAATATCAGGATCAGTACACGGAGAGAATCTTAGCCAGCTCTGATGTCTGTTTAAATGGACCAAACAGGGTATTTCACAAGAAAACCCACACACAAGAAATTAAAGGGCCAATTCTTTGAACTGCGGTGTGAGGATTATTGGACATAGATATTCTGTTACCCATACCCCTTTGCTGCTCTGCAACCCTGTTTGAAGCGAGCATCCTATTGACCAGAATTTAGTCAGCTCGGGGAAGTTGAACTTGGGAACTCTGCCATAGCTCTCCAATAGGCCACAGGCTGGGCCAGGCAGCCTTCGGCTGTTTGGAGTGGCAGAAACCTCTTTGGCAGCAGTGAAGCAGGCATTTTCCGAACAGGATCCCCATCTCACCGCCCTGTGTTCAAACACTGCTTCACACCCTCTGCCGATAGAACCCTAACCTCCTCTCTCCCAGCCTGCTGGTGAACATAGAAATGGTAGTTTCTTTTATTAGGAGTTTCTATGGAACTGTTTATGTCCATTTTCTCCTTCAATCTTGCCACAACCCCATGCAGGGGCTGGTGTTCTCACCATTTTTCAGATGAGAAAATTGAGACAGGGAGATTAGCCACTTGCTCAAGGCCATGCTGTTAAAATGTGATGGATGCAGTGCTAGGAAGCCACCAGTGATGATTCCCAAGCCCTGAGCTTCGGTGTCTGCAGCTAGGTCCTCGATGGTTACCGCCAGCTTTCTTTCACGTGTCTGAATCTTCACACATTATCTCCTGGCGGATTTTCAAGACACTAAGCTGAATGTGCGAGTATGCTACCCTGCTGTCCCAAATACCCCCAGCCGGCCCTCTCAAATTCCTCAGCCTATGGGTCTGAAAATGTAAAGTCTAATCTGATGTTTTCCTATGGCTGCTCCCCTATTTCATGTCCCACCAACCTGTCAAGGCATCCTACATTCTCTGCCCACAGGTCCCCTCACATCAGTACCATCATACCTTGTGGACGTGCTTTGGTTGCCTAGGAGATAGGACTTAGCCTGTTGACATGCCAATCATCTGAGTCTCAAACATCCTGATGATCCACCTTTTCTCTTAAAATTTTACTTAACATCTTTATATGTCCTGTTTGTCTATTTGGATTATAAATATGTTAAGAATAGTGTTATATATCTGCATCCTCATAGTATCTAAATGAGAGTAGTGCATATATTGATCAACTCAGGGAAAATCACAAATAGATGAATGTTGTTTTCAAATTCTTATTTGGTAGAAAACTAGATTGTTTACGAATCATAAATATTCAAATAATGTTAAGAGGTCTTCATACAAATGAGGCTAGAATTTTGTTATAATTACATGTAATGATAAAAAAAAATGACTTTCTGAATATGAACGGCAGTGTATTTCACGAATCACCACTCACCAGCTTATTTAACTGACATGACTTACTTCATCTTAAATATTTGTGACTGTGCCCTATGCATCACGTGTATTACAATATACATGTAGGGAGTAATGTGTAATGTTTCAGAGACTGTCATACTGACTACTATCAAAGTGTTCCTGTTTACTGTTGACATGGAGTCATAATTGACAACTGCTTATTATATAAATGGACAACATTAATAGCAATACAAACAGTATTAAAGAAGAATAATTATATATTAGTGTCACCAAGTGTAGTCTGTGGTGATATAAGTATAAATTAGAGTTCAACTATTAAGTGACTACTCAGTTTTGGGTGAGATATTTAATCCGTCATAATTTCTTTATAATATACATCAAATACCACCTTCTTCAAGGGGTTCTGATGAGGAACAAACAGGATATACACACATATATACACATTCCTGCAAATGTTTTGTAGGTTGCAAATATTCAACATGTCAATTATCAATAACCGCTTTGGAAAAGAGTGATCTTCGCTTATTATTTCTTCAGAATTATTGGGTTTTAGGATGAAGACAAATGAAGTTGCAGTGTATGAGTTAGATGATATGTTTTAATTGTTTAGTTTGGCATGTATCACTCCCAAATCTGAGTACCCTGCTGATTTTTAATAATCCCACATAGGGCACCAGAATCCTTTTAGGAGAATCATGATCCAGCATGGCAAAAATAAATTAAAGGAGAGATATTCCCAGCACACCAGCATCACTGAGTATGGATTTTATCATAGACATTGGGAGATTTTTGTCTAAGCGGTTAATGAAAAGACTGGAGTTAGTGTAGCAGATTTTACAATTAAGCTGAACTAATTTAAAAATCAATGTTGAAAACCACTGTTCAAAAGCTGAAAACATTACACTGTGTCTAAACACAATAAACTCTAGCAAAAAAAGGATGCATTTTGAAGAAAGACATTTTTTCGTAGTCAGACACCAGAAATTGAAAACTGAACTCTGTACTGTTTATAGGTTCACCTCTGAATATTATAGTTAAGTAGATGTTTTTTTCATAGGAAGAGCTGACCTTTCAACTCCAGCACAAGTTTTAGGTGTTTTTCCAGAAAGTAATAAGCAACTGAGTTCCCCCGCCTCTCTCCCAGTCTACAATGCAGAGGTAATGCTGGCTGGGTGTCTGGGAAACAGGAAGGATGTGGTTTGGAGCAAGTAACAGAGATTTCTCTTTGCACCTTAGTTCCAAACAAGGAACAGATAAAGATGGCAACTAAGATTCTCCCTCCTACCACCACATTCTTAAACAATCTTCCACTGGCCTAAGAAAACCCACCCTCCTAATGTACAAACCCAATTAATGTATCCTTGTTATTGATATTGTTATGGAAAACAAAGTATGTCAGAGCTCTTTAAGGAAGCCAATGGAGATAACAAAGGCCTCAAGTTTGAAATAAATGATGCTTTTTAAAATCTAACCTTCCCAAATTGGTACTTTGGGATGAGCAATGTATAGCACAAAATAGTGCTTACGACTCAAAAAGATAAGGCATCTCTATTACCACCTCTTCCTCTTTACGCCCATCGCATTTCTAAAATCAATGGAGCGAGCATGGGGGATACAACAACTTTTCAGGACTAATTTACCACATTTTTCCTATAAGTGGGGTCTACTTCTTACTTTTGTACTAAGAAAATATACAGTGTAGGACCCATTATTTATAAGGAAGTTCGAAAACAAATTACCAGTTAAAACAATCACCAAAAAATTAGAACCTAAACAAAAAATGTATATTACATACAAAGATGTTGAAATTAATGAAAAAAATTATGAGACTGAAAAATGACCCTGACTTCATACACCCAAAACAACTTCAGTGAGGAGAGGATCCATCAGCTTTGTAAGCATTGTAGATTTGATCGTGGTACCAACAAATCATTTTGATAGTAAACAAACAGTTAAATACATTTTCTGTTGAATGTGTGCAATATTATGATACTCAATATATACCATTAGAGTAAACTTTATAGATACCAAAGCACATAAATGTTGCATATCATTGACTGTAAAAATATTCATGTGAATTAAATAAGAAGGTATCATTTTCACTTTATGGATAAAGAAACTGATGTGCAGATAGATTCGTGCTTTCATTCATTCATTCCATCACCACTCTTACCTAGTCTGTAACATAGATGGGATTTAACCCTGGGTGTTAGAAATAAAATGTTCAATGGAATAGGCAAAGCTCCTCATGCTCTGAGCTTATCCTTAAGAGAGTGATGCTTAGGACGGACAAATAAATAAGTCAAATGGGAACGAACATTACAAATAAAAATAAGTCAGGCAGGGTAAGAAAGCTATGTCACTTGGGTGACTAGGCAGTCTCTCTTTAGCAGACACCTTGGGGAAACAAGGATCAGCCATGCATTCATCTGGAGAGTGACATTCCCCTCACAAAAACCAGGAGGATGGTAACTTCAAAGATTATTGCTTGGGAGCAGCTCAGAGGTTTTATTGTGTTTTCAGGGACACAAGTATCCAAGAAACATCTGGGAGACAACATAAACTGGATTATTCAGGTAGTCAGCATAACAATATTCAATTTTAAGTTCTTTATACAATGTTACATGATGATTACAATAATATTCCAGCTTTACAAGAAAGTGATACATGTATAAATGCTTTGTGTTAGTGGTTTAGGAGCCCAAAAGCTGGAAATACTAACAAAAGATGAATTACAGTGTTCTGAGTTTTTGTAAGACCCTAACTAATGAGGTGAAATCCAAGTCAAAAGGAAAAGATCTGGGAGCTAGACTGGACCATAATATTACAAATCTCTGGAAATGTGTTGAAATCTTAGAGAACACAGTGGGTTCACACAGAATGCAGAATATCGACTTTAGTTCATCATATTTAAACATCATGGTTGTATTTGAACTGGTAATGGGCTAACATGACATTTCATTGAGCTATTCCTCCAAATACTTCTTAATTCAGGTCTAATGTCATAATGTACTTCAGCAAAATTCACTGTGCCAGAAAATCAGAATGATTCCAGCCTTGTCTTCAGAGGGTTGGTGCCTACTTTGGACAAATACACAAATTTTCTCACCAACCTTTTGGTAAACAATGAATGACAGTGAGTTTAAAGTAATACCAGGTCCCAAAATCACAATAAGAAACTATAAACCTTAAGTCAGCTCTATGAGAGTTAATTAAGCCTACCAAGAATCCCCACCTGCCCAACATACTACAGGATCCAATGCACACTCCTCTACCCTCACCTTCCCTGACTTCTATGTTAGGAAAAAAAAGCAACAACAACACATCTTAATGGTTTTGTTAGTGCGATACTGAAAATACAAACAACAAAAGAAAATACGGAAAAACAGGATATCAAAATTAGAAACACTTGTGTTTCAAAGACCATCAAAAAGGAAATGAAGAGAAACTACACAATGCGAGAAAATTTCCACTAGTTTTACATCTGAAAATAGACTCTCATTTAGAACACATACAAAGTCTTATAACTCAATAATAAAAACATGGATAACACAATTTAAAATGGACAAGGAATCTTAGGAGAAACTTCTCCAAAGAACCAATGGCACATGAAAAGATGTTCATATTGGCCATCATAGAGATACAAATCAATAACCACAATGAGATAACACTTCACTCTTACTAGGATGGTTATAGTCAAAGAGACAGAAGAAAGGATTGGTGGGAAGTGAAGAAACTGGTGTCTTTATGCATTGCTGATAGAAATGTCAATAATACAGCTGCTTCGGAAAAAAGTATGTGAGTACCTCAAAAGGATAAACAGACTTATTACATGATGTAAAGATTCGACTCTTAAGTACATATCTCAGAGAAATAAAAACACATCCATACAGCAAATGTGAATATTCATAGGAGATAGAGATCTATCGACTTATGAGAAAAGGTGATATATCCATGCATTAAATTAATCAACCAAAATAATGAAGTAATGGTAGCTGGACCTGTGACTGTCTCTTCTAAATATGTAGGCATTTGACATGCTGCAACATGAAGGAAACTTGAAAGCATCTGGCTAGTAAAAGAAGTCAATCACAAAGACTACATGTTATACAAATCCACGTACAGAAATGTCCAGAGTAGCCAAACATAGAGAGACAAAAAAAGCAGACTAGTGGTTGCCTAGGGCTGGGCGGACACTGATAAGGGATATGTATTTTCCTTTTGGGGTAATCACAAAATTGATTATGGTAAGAGCTACACAACTTTGTGACTATACTAACAAAAAACATGGAGTTTTTTCATTTTTAATGGATTATCTGTATTTATGTAAACTATCTCAATATATTTTTAAAATATTCAGTGTTTTAAAATACATACAATGAAAGAAATATAAGTGTGCTCAATGCACATATACTGAGAAGAGACAATAATAGGATTATGATTTTTAAAAATTACTTCCAACCTTGGCTGGTGTGGCTCAGTAGATTGAGTGCTGGCCTGCAAACCAAAGGGTCGCTGGTTCAAATCCAGTCAGGGTACATGCCTGGGTTGCAGGCCAGGTCCCCAGTAGGGGGCATGTGAGAGGCAACCACACATTGATATTTCTCTCCCTCTTTTTCTCCCTCCTTTCCCCTCTCTCTAACAATAAATAAGATCTTTTAAAAAAGAAAAATAAAAAAAAGAATTAATTCCAATACAGTGAAGCTGAACGAACAAAGTCCTTCACTTGCATCCAAGCGTTAGCAGGAAGACAAGGCAAAAACTAAAGTGTGCTCCAATGCCATCTGAGCTCATTAAAAGCTCATGTTGCAAGTGTTCAGAAAATGATGTTAGTTCCTTCAGGTTAACCCCCCCCCCAGATATTAGGTACAAAACATCTGCACAAATACTACACTAAGCAATCAGAGCAGAAAATGTATCAGAATATTACAAAAACTAAAGAAAGACATTGATTATTAATTACTAATTATTAACATTTATATAAGATACATAAGGTGATACTTTCAAAGATAGTACAAGGTCAATAATCTGAGCAAGGATGGCTGCAGAGATAGTAACAGAAGTATTCAAAAAGAAAAAATACCAGCATGTAAGGGATTCAGACTTGCCAAGCACCTTGGGTAACCTGGCTTTACCAGCAGGAACTCTGTGCTAATTCCATCTTTAAACCCTTGACATCACTGAGTGAAACTTGAATCAACA
>VMDR010019734.1:0-18109 GCA_007922815.1 Macrotus californicus | reverse complement strand
CCTTCCCATCCCTGTTGGTTCCCTGTACATTTTCCTTCATTTCACTTTGCATAGCCTTCATTTGTTCATCTAATTTGTGACCAAATTCAACCAGTTCTGTGAGCATCCTGATTACCAGTGTTTTGAACTGTGCATCTGATAGGTTGGCTATCTCTTTGTCGCTTAGTTGTATTTTTTCTGGAGCTTTGATCTGTTCTTTCATTTGGGCCTTTTTTTTTTTTTTTTTTTTTTTTTTTTTTTTTTTTTTTTTTTTTTTTTTTTTTTTTTTTTTTTTTTTTTTTTTTTGTCTTGGCGCACCTGTTACATAGTAAGGGGCAGAGTCTTAAGTGTTCACCAGGGCAGGGCAACCAGGTCACTGTGTTGTGACACTGTATGTGGGGGAGGGTCATAGAGGAAACAGTGCAGCTTACTGAGCTCTCTGCCAGTTTTCAGTCACTTCCTCTGCTACCTACAATCAAATTGGGCCCTTCTGGTGTTGATTCCCAGGTGGGTGGGCTTGTGTACATTCTAGGACCCTGTGGGTCTCTCCAACGAGCTCTCCTGTGAGGCTGGGAGTTTCTCCCACTGCTGCCACCTCAACCCCCACAGGTGTTTTCAATCAGAGGTTTGAGGCTTTATTTCCCTGCGCTGGGACCCTGAGTTGCGTGGTTTGTCTCGCTCCCCAGTTGTTCCTCCAAGTTTTTCCACACATAGGTGTGGGACAGCCCAGTCGGCCAGACGCCACCTCGCCCGGTCCACCAGCCCCGTCTTGCCATGAGTCCTCTCCTCCCGGCTGCCAGTCTCTGCCCCTCCTACCGGTCTGGGTGAATGTTTCTTCTTTAACTCCTTGGTTGTCGAGCTTCCATACAGTTCGATTTTTTTGTTAGTTCTGGTTGTTTTTTGTCTTTAAACTTGTTGTTGTCCTTCTTTTGGTTGTGTGAGGAGGCACAGTGTGTCTACCTACGCCTTTATCTTGGCCGGAAGTTCTCCTAAAAGCAACTTTTTAAGTGAGAAAACTCAAGCATGTAGCTTGTCGTTGGCATAAATGTCTTTGGTCACGATCTAGTGCAGACCAAACTGGATATCTCCCAAGTTAATAACTCTACTTGGTCACCCTCAAATGCTTGAGTTGATGGGGTCTTTCAGTGGAGAAACTGCCAATGGAAGTGATGGCTATTCACACACGCCAACCACAGTAGGGTCCTCTGTGCTCCCGCAGAAGCCTCAGGACAGGCATCAGTGACAGAGGAGGGGAGGACGTTGGGCACCAGCCCTGGTCATGCATGTGCTGCTAGTGGGGTTGAGAGCGTTTGGCTGTCGGTGTGCGAGCAGCCACCTCTCTGTGCCACCTGCTCACTCAGACAGCCCAGTCCCCATCCTGCCTGTGCCCTAGGTCCCACGTTCCACGCCAGGTTCGTGTACCACATGGGGCCGCCTTCCCATGGCTGAATGTGTCTTCTGGAGCCACGGCCACAGCCTTCCTGGATGGAGTGAGGCTGGTGTGTAAAAGTGCATAGGCAGGCCTGTCTGTGCACCTCGGCAGGCACTTGCATTAGAATCTCAAAACAGTCCACACCCCCGAAATGCTCAAAAAGGGAGGATTGTATTTATTGTATTTGTTTTTGTTTGTTTAAACAAGGACAGCTATAGGGAAAAAAAGGTATTCTCAATGCTAAATACACTGCTTCTGTTTAGAGGGGGGTGAAGTTACAGGAAGCAAACTGGAATCCTCCTTCAACTGCAAGAAGGAAGCCAGGAAGGAGGAAAGGCACAGAGGGGTCCGTGTGCTTTATACTCAGGCACAACCTCATCTGACTTTCTGGATGACCAAATGAAACAGGGACTCTGCTCCAGATACAGATAAAGAAAGTGAGGCCCAGGGAGGTTTGGAAACTTGCCCAAGAAAGTGGGAGAACCATGATTAGAGCCCAGGGACATCCAATTATTAAACTTCCCAAGACAGCATGACAGCTTTTTAAAAAGTGCTTTTGCATGTAGGCAGAGAGGTAAAGAGCAAAAACTTCTAAAGGAAAGGCCGTCCAAAGGAACCACTGAGAATGTGAAAAGGGAAACGTACACAGAACTCACCACCCACTTCCCCGGCAGGCATCACTTCCTAGCGAGGTCTGGTCCCCGGCTGGCACCCCTCTGTGGCCGTCAGCACTTTAATGCAGTGCTGCATTCCTGGCTCAGGCCATAACAAACACATAGTAAAACCAGTCTTCACAAGTGTCCAGCTGGCCCCTGTAAACTTGGGCAGCCATAAGACAGTTCTTCCTGTGTGGGACACCCTGCACGTTTTATGGAACCTTTGCCATCTCTGGCCGTTGCCCACTAAATACTAGTAGAGCCAACCATCGTTGAGACAACAGAAAATGTCCCCACAGAAGCCCAAATAGCCCCTAGAGGGCAGACCCATCACCCAAGTAAGAACCACTGAAATGAAATATTAGTAACAGAGATAAAAAGAAAGTAGATTCAGAATGGGTTTTGGAGGGACCACTTACAAGTTGTATGATGTTGAGAAAGTCATATAATTTCCCCTTCTGAGCCTCAATTTACCTGCAGGTTAGGGGTCAGAATCACCTCTTCTGCTCCCTCACTTGGGTAAATATTGACTGTGATCATGCTCATGAGATGACTTGGGATCCTTAAACCACTCTGAGCCGACCAACGCTCCAGCCCACAGCCCAGTGCTCAGTGTGCCACCCCGCTCCCCACCCTGCCCTTAGGAATGTGCACGGCTCATGGCCCGTTCTGTCTGGCACAAAATTTCCTTCATTTGACTATGTGGGAAGGAATCTAATAGGTTAAATGATACTTAGGCATAAATGGGCGATAACAGACCCTCCTCCATCCCTTCTCCCAAATGATACTTGCCTTTAGGAGAGAGTCCCAGAGACAAACTTCATGGCACCCAGAAGACTTTCTAAGGTGTCCCTGCAGACTAGCAGGGGAAGCTGCTGGGCTTCTGCACTGGGGTTAGGAGATGCACAGATGCACAGGCTCCAGGGCACAGAGCTCCGGCTCAGTGGCGTCCACTCCTGCCATTCTCAGCAAAATAAGCTCTCCAGGCCTGGGTTTCCTCCTCTTTAAAGTGGGGTAAGTAACATCCAGTCTAAGGGGCCCTTACGGTAACGGGATGAACCAATATATGGCAATCCACACACACATGCAATAATTAAGAATACTAATGTTGTCCTACTCGGGGACCTAAGACTATGCACATACCAGTTAGAATGGTTTCGCTTCTCTAGGGAAAAGCAGACTGTACAATTCTTTGCATGCTGAATATTCATGGGTGTATATTTACAAGTTCTGCTTATACAAATCCCAAGCCCCACTTCTACCTACTGGACACCCAGCATGTGAAGGCATTAACTAATATTTCTTCAAGGATGTGTGAGGATTTTACTATTTCAGCATCCACACTGGGGAGAAAAGCCCACTTCAGCATACACAAAAATGCCCTGAGGGCAGCTTCCACTATTAATCTGACTAATGGAGTGGAAGAGGCTTTCGGTTCTGGCAAATCCCTTACCGCTTTTAAAGCCCCTTCTCTCAGTTTCAGGTTTCCTGAACTGAAAGCTAGGGGTAACTGTTACTTCTCTAGTAAGACTTGCCTCCTGTTAGAGCTTGTGGGGATTGAATGAAGTAATGCATGTGAAAAATTCACTCTGAAGTACAATGAGATTTTGAATTCACAGCAGTGGTCTACAAACATTTTTGATTTCACATCCCCGTAAGTGAAAACATTAGAGCAAACTTCCCTAACGCATAAACATATATTTAAAAAGTATATGTAAGTACACCAGGCCAACACATTACTTATGTTATAAAACATGCACAACAATGAAAATGCTTAAAGAATGAGTTGCAGATTAAGCAAATAATGCTGTAAAGTAATTTTGTGTTATTTTATTTATTTATGGTACAGAAACCTTTAGGAGCTCACAAAAAATAGTACTACTATCTATAAATGTGTTTTTGTGGAGAGTGATATGATTGAACACACTTCATTGTTTTTGATTCTGTTAGTTTAGCATTTTCTGAGACAGCTTTGAAGGTCTGATTCTTAGTTGTTGATTTTTATTTTAATGGCTGTCCAGCTTGTAAAACATACTTTTTGAGAAGCACAAATCTAAATAGTAATGAGTAATTGACTTACTAAATCTTGTTACTCATTTTTTCAATTTTATCCACCAATTTCGCAAATATTTTTTGTTGAAACTCAGCTAGAAAATTTTCATCTTCCTTGATGTCAATTAATTGTTCTTACAAATTAGTCATAAAGGACTATGTATTAACATTTTTTAGCAAATGGAATTACAACCTGCCCTTGTTGGGAAGATTATTAAATGAGACAGAAAATGATGCCTATTTTTTAAAGCATGCAGACAGGAACATTTTTATTGATGGCACACATTATTTTGGGCAACAATAATAATTATGGCCCATCTGTTTTCAAAAGTTTCTCTCAAGTTTCTTTTAAAAAGCTGTCACTTTCTTAGTTATTATTTTTAAAAATCACATTTATTTTGTAGGTACAAATTAACAGCATTTATTATTATTTTTAAAATATCTGCTAAGGAGCATCTTTCTGGCAGCCATTTGTTTTCCCAATAAGAGGTCCCAAATTTTGAGCAGCTACAGTTTTTGTTTGCTTTTTATAAAGGAAAAATGTATAACTTATCTTTAAGTTCAACACTCCTTTCATTACCTTGCTACAATTTAGCCAGAATACTATGAAGTATATTCATGGTCATTCCTCATGTCATGAAAAAGCACTATAAATATTATTCCATGTTTTTATTTCTAAATCAGTGTGACTGTAGTGGTGGCACCTGTGGCCCCCGGAGGACTCCAGGCTCCCAGAGCGTGACTGTGTGACCCTCTGGTGCAGACACAGAGAGTGGGCTTCACAGGTGTTGACAGAACCGTACCCTCACCCCAGACCGTTTGCCTTTTCTATTGCAGGCAGTGAGATTGGTTACAGTTTTCCATTAAATTTTTATTTTCATAAATAAATAAGTCATTTATTGTTAAGAGTATATGTTCTGTGGTACATTTTTTTAGATCCACAGGGGAAAGTAGGTCTTTTTTAAATTTAATTTTTGAAACAGAATACAGCAAGTGGCATGAGTGAAGACATACAGTGTCCATAGACAAGACATTCGCAGAGTCTCAAAGAGTCCCCCACAAGTTACTTTATTAACGACACAAAAAACAGCAGTAACTTTACAGGAGAAACCCGGCAGATGGAACCTTCGCCAGGAGGTCTAGGTTAACATCGCCAGCAGGGAGGCATAATGATCTCATGGGCCCCTGAGATGAGGGGCTGAGAAGGATCCAACATCACCCCTCTGGCATTCCTGCCAAAGATGTATAACCTCAATGCATTCCTGCAAAAACATCGGACAAATCCAAAGGAGGAGACAGCCTAAAATAAAACCGGCCACTAGTGTTCAGAAGGGTCAAGGTCATGAACAACAAAGAAAGACTGAGGAACAGTCCCGAATTGGAGAAGTCCAAGGAGACACCACAACTAAATGCAGTGTAGGTCCTGACGAGATCCATAGCAAAATGCCATCAGTGGGAAAACCAGAGAAATGTGGGTAAGGTCTGCAGTTTGGTTAATAGTGTGTGTCAGTGTTGGTTCCTGGATTCAATCATTGCGCGGGGGTTGTATGAGCGTTAGCTTCAGGGGGAGCTAGATGAAGAACTAGATGGGAAAACTCTACTAGTGTTGTCATTTTTCTGTAAATTCGAAATTATTTTATTTTTTTAAAGAATTTATTTATTTACTTTCTAAAGAGAGAGGAAGGGAGAGAGAAAGAGAGGGAGAGAAACATCAATGTGTAGGAGATACATCGATTGGTTGCCTCTCACATGCCCGCAGCTGGGAAACCTGGCCGGCAACCGAGGCATGTGCCCTGACCAGGAATCGAACCAGTGACCTTTTGGTTTGCAGGCCACGGCTCAATCCACTGAGCCACACAAGCCAGGGCCTGAAGTCCTATTAAAACGGAAAGTTAAAAAAGGAACATCTATACTTTTATCCAACTGTGTAGCAAATTTCCCACACTATGTAATGTATCCTAAGCTATTTCTTTTGGTCTTCAGCAATGTTTTTGACATGCATTCCGACAGTATTTTATGACAAAGGAGTG
The DNA here is from genome assembly GCA_007922815.1 of Macrotus californicus. Lineage (NCBI taxonomy): Eukaryota > Metazoa > Chordata > Mammalia > Chiroptera > Phyllostomidae > Macrotus > Macrotus californicus. The sequence continues at coordinate 11,960 of VMDR010019734.1, read as the reverse complement.
CATATTTTGCCACCCTATTATTTTCTTTGTGTTTCAGCTATTTGAACCACAGTTGGAAGGGCTTCCTCAATAGTATTTGACTAAAATTGTTGCTAAGTTCAAGACCTCAAAAGAGGTTTCCAGAAATGTATCAAACATTTAATGAACGTTCATAATGTAGTGTATTTAGAATCTTAAAAGTGGAAAAATTTTGTCTTCTTTTTCAAGTGTTTCATCCTTAAGTGTCTTGCTCATCTTGTTGATTTCACAGTCTTATGAGCTAATATTCCAAAGCATGACATACACTTAGAAGAGCATTTTCCTTAATGATTGTGAATGTAAATCCATGGTTCAAATATCTTGAGCATTTTGAATCTTATATCCTTCTTTGACTTGAGTCAGTTGTCATTATTTTTGCCTGCAGACTGGCCCACAGAAGCTTGTGTTATGAGTAGAAATGACCTTTACCATTTATAAGATTCTGAACAGAAGCCACTGAGGTGTCACTCTCTGACTGCAAACTTCCAGCTAGGACACCCTCACATTCATGTGACTGTGACCACCCAAAGACTTATTCAGCGAGGGCCCCAGTGACACTATTAAATGCTGGTTAAAGTTAGTTTTTTTATTTTTTAGATAAAAATAAATATCAATAGAAGCCCAGATTATTTTCTCCTCACTCTCCAAAGCTGCACTGCCTTAGTCACTATAGTAGCCTGGGGATCACTATAAATCCAGGTCATGAAAGACAAAGAAAGACTTTCAATTAATTTAATGAAAAGTAAATTAATTAATTGTAAGTAAATAAAATAAAAATTTCATCATGCATTTCACCAGCCACATGTCAAGCGCTCAATAGGCAAGGGTTACCATGTTGAGCAAAGCAGATATAGGTAATTTCCTTCATCTACTGGCAAAATCTACTGGACAGTGCATTGTCCTGTGATCTGCTCTTTGCAGCTTGCTGCATTACAGTAACGCCAAAGGTCTCTTGGGCATGAGCGTTGGCCTGAACTGAAGCTCTTCTGTCAAGAGCCTCCAGCTGCCACTGCACAGACTGCATCGATGGTCCAGGGTTGGGAAGTCTCCCGTGCCAAAGGCACTCTCTCTCTACCACTCCCTTATTGGGAGTGTTCTCTTCACTACTTTGCTCTCTCCCAGCAGCTTGAGAAACAGGGAGACCCTATGAGGTCCTTGTGCACCTCTCTGCTGGGTGTGTGAGAGCCAAGCTCAAGGGCCTGAGCTTCCTCCTGATGGCTGCTGGGCATCAGCATGCCCTTAGCAACATCTGAAAAGATGAATTTATCTTGGGTCTGATTCCTCATAAATCAAAGGCAAAATAATAGCTCAAGCTGCCAAAACAGAGCAAGTATTATTACTTATCCTGTGGTTTATTATGGGATAAGCTTATTAAGATGTCAAAGAAATCCAATTCTGGATGAAAACCCTTCAGATGGTGTAACTAGGTCCGCATAATGGAAGGAAAGCCATGTGAGGCCAGCACGAGTTGAAGGTGGGGGCGTGGAGGTGGAATGCTGGAGGAAAGGAAGGAGAGGTGCAAGGACTGAGAACCAAAAGGAGACAGACAAGGTGAAGCACAGCCATAGAGGCTGTCTGCTTTGCAACTCAGCCAAGAGCTGGCCCCCCAGAAGGTTCTTCCGGTGACCGAAAGTATTAAATTGGCATATGCTGACCTACATTTCCAGCATAAATTATTGTTTGCCTCAGTAAGGAAGGGACCACCACTTTCAAAGGTGGAAAAATTAGACAGTGGGAGCCGAGGGAGCATTCAAACAATCACCCGGCAGCCCAACCCTAAATTTAACCAAAAAGAAGAGTTCTCTGAAGGAATGTCTCACTCCGGAGTCCCCTCTGGAGAGAGGAGCCTTAGGTGGCACAGTCGTTGTGCATCCATCTGGAAGGGCGTGCAGAAGGGAACTATTAACGAAATACAGTTCAGTAGGGAAAAAATCTTTCCTGTCCACTTTTCACAAGGCAATGACAGAAAAGGTGATGAAGCTGGAATTCTTTTCAGTTGACTTTGCCTTGTGGATCTGATTCTGGAGAAAGAAATATGGGAGGTTTGGGCGCCTTGCTGCTGGTAGAGGCTGGAAGATGTATAGCTGATTTCTGTGACAGGAAATAACATCTGTTTTTACTCAGGGACCAAGTAATATTTCTCAAAGTCTGGCTGAGCAATTGGGTTTTCTTTTACTGGCAAACCCAGCACGGTGCCCTATAAATCTGAAGCTAACACCTTTTTCTTAACTTGTTCCTTCTGCTGACACATTGGAAAACAGAAAGGCTTATATTCTTTCCTCCATGCCTGGTCCTGTAACTTCCCTTAGCACTGGATGGGATTTCCACCAGCTCAAGGGAGGGGAGCCAATGCTGCCTGCAGCCTGTCCCTAGTCCCCTCAAGCCTCCTGCAAGACCCATTCCCTCCCTCACACAGAGCTGCCAATGCCATCTCCTCTCTGCCCTGATGCCCAGGCTGAAAGCGGGGTCTGTCCAACAGGGAAGAAAACCAAGTTACTTTTTTAAAAAGGAGGTTTTCATGCACACAGCACAGTATAAAAAAGTGTGCTAATCTTAAGTGTACAACTTGGTGATTTTCCCGTGTTTAAACACCAGGTCAAGATCTAGAACATTCTCAGCACTAGGAATTTTCTCTCACACACCCTCCTAGTTCATTACCCACCCTACCTCACTGTAATCACTATTCTGATTTCCATAAGTACTGATTCTTCCCATGACTTAGGTACTTACTATGGGACAACTGATCTCTCAGGAGGAGCCCAGCTTAACTACATTCATAAGTCAGACGTATAGAGTAGTGATGCCAATTTATTAATTTGAGGTTAGAAATGTAATTTCCCCAGGCACTCATGCCCAGCCAGCAAAGTCTCTCTCTTGCCAGCAGGATGGGACATGCTCAAAGTCAGCTTCCTAAGACTCTCATTCCCCTGGGCAAGGGCTAGTGAGCATTGCTAACACTTGTTGTAATGACTCTTCTTGTTGTATGCCATGCCAACAATTTTTTAAAAATACAATAAACCCAACACTAACATAAAAAAAACTGACAATACCAAGTGTTGGCAAGGATGTGGAGCTACTGGAATGTAAGTTGGTAAAATGTCTTTGAGAAAGTGCATTGCAGTATCTATAAAACTAAAGAAATGCCTACCCTTGGACAAAACAAGCCTGTTTCTAGGTTTATACCTAACAGATAGGCATACATGTGTTCACCAGAACATGTGCTAGACTTTTCACAAGAGCTTTATTTGTAATAGCCAAAATTAGAAGTTACCCAAAGGCCCCTCTATGGAGAATGGATAAATATAATGAAATATCATTCATCAATGAAGGAGAAAGATAATAGTGAAACATCTAGTAAGTGGCAGAGCCAAGACTTGAACTTGGGCATGATGGTGCCAGAACCTTGCTCGTAGACATTGGACTTCCCTGCCCTGGCTGGTGGCTCAGTTGGTTAGAGCGCTGTCCCGTACACCAAGAGGTTGCAGTTTCAATCCCCAGTCAGGCACGTATAGGAGGCAACCAAATGGTGTTTCTCACATCAATATATACATGTTTCTCTTTCACATTGATGTTTCTCTCTCTCTCTTCTCTCTCTTCCTTCCTCTCTTTCTAAAAAAAATCAATAAACATATCCTCAGGTGAGGATTAATAAAAAAAATTAGATTCTCCTGCCTCTCAACACAATGTAATAGTCACAGTACTTTCACATATTGCTGGCAGGAGTATAAATTTGAAGAGCCATTTGGGAAGTGAGTTAGCAGCCTGTAATAAAATGTAAATGCATTTGTCATAAAATCTAGCAATTAGCCCATTAAGATATACTCTAACCAACACTGACAGTTGACACAAAGAAATGTGTGCAAGCATGGTTGTAATAGAAAAAAGGATAAATAAACTGTCACATATTCATTAGGTGGAATGCTATTATAGCCATTAAGGCAAAAAAAAAACGTTATCTTTATGTAGCTATTCAAAATAGGGATAGATCTCAAGTTCAATCTGTATGATCTATTAAAAAATAGGAAAAAAGAAGATATGCAAATGGCCAATAAGCAAATGAAAAGATTCTCAATATCACTAATCATTATGGAAATGCAAATTGAAACTATAATGAGCCCTAGCTGATGTGGCTCAGTGGATTGAGCGCCAGCCTGTGAACTGAAGTATAGCTGGTTCGATTCCGAGTCAGGGCACATGCCTGGGTTGCAGGCTAGGTCCCCAGTAGGGGGTGTGTGAGAGGCAACTACACATTGATGTTTCTCTCCCTCTCTCCTATCCTTTCCCTCTAAAACTAAAATAAAATCTTAAAAAAGAAACTAGAGTGATATACCATCTCTGAATACCATCTGAATAGTCATTCAGATGACTATTATTTTTTAAAAAACAGAAAATAACAAATATTTGTGAGAAATTAAACTATGTATGCACTGTTGGTACACTGCAGAAAACAGTATGGTGGTTCCTGAAAAAAATTAAAGTAGAATTATTATATGATCTAGCAATTTCACTTGTGAGTGAGTATATACCCAAAAGAATCAAAAGCAGGGTCTTGAAGAGGTATTTGTACACCCATGTCATAGCAGCACTATTCACAATAGCCAAAAAGTGGAAGCAACCTAAGTGTCCATCTGTGAATGAATGGATAAGCAACATACATTAGATGCATACAATGGAATATTATTCAGCCTTAAAAAGGGAAGAGAGCCCTGGCTGGTGTGGCTCAGTGGATTGGGCGATGGCCTGAGAACCAAAGGGTCACCAGTTTGATTCCCCAACAGGGCACAGGCCTGGGTTTCAGAGGCAACTGATCAATGTTATCTCTTACACATCAGTGTTTCTCTCCCTTCTTCCCTCCCTCCCTTCCCCTCTCTCTAAATAAGTAAAATCTAAAAAAAATTAAAGATTTAATTAAATTTAAAAAAGGAAAGATTCTGACACATGCTACAACATGAATGGGCCTTGAGGACATTATGCTAAGTGAAATAAGCCAGTCACAAAAAGACAAATACCGTGTGATTCCTCTCATATGAAGTATTTATAGTAGTCAAATTTGTAGAAACAGAAAGTCTGAATAGAATGGTGCTTGCTGGGAGCTGGGGGAGGGAAAACTAGGAGTCGCTTAATGAGGACGGAGTTTTAGTTTTGCAAATGAAAAGTGATGGAGATAGACAGTGATGGTTGCCCCGCATTGTGAAGGTATTCAATGCCACTGAACTGCACACTTAACGTGGTGAAGATGGTAAATGGTGCATTTCACCACAATAAAAAACTATTAGAAAAAGAAATATAGCAAAATGTCTTTATGACCAGAGACTTGAGAGAGATACTTCAGGCAGGACACAAAAAAACACTGCCATGAAGAAAAGGTGCATCTTTTACACTACATTTTAATTAAAATTTCTGTCTACTATAAAAAACCCAGGAGAGCTAAAAGCCAAGCCTTAGGATGGCAGAGGATATCTAACCGACAAAGAGATCAAATTTCAATGATAGGAAGAACCCCTATGGAGAGTAATAGTATCAGTGTTGTTTTCCTAGTTGTGGCAAGTGTATGATAACATGTTAACAATAGGGGAAACAGCTATGAGCTATGTGGGAATTTTCTGAATACCTTCCTTTGCACATTTTATATATAGTGGTTCCCACCCCTCCCCACCCATCCATAATGGTTTTAGTTATGCAGTCAACCTCAATGCAAAAACATTAAATTTCCCCAACCATCAACACTGTCTGTTCCTGACTTCCAGCCATGGACATTGTTGTGGCTCCATGATCCACCGCCTCCTCACATATTGTCAGAAGATCAATAGTGGCCTAATGCTATGTCATGATGCCTTCTTCATTCTCCTCACTTCATCTCAGCACGTCGGCATTGCCTCATCTCACATCATAACAAGAAAGGTGAGTCCAGTACAGTAAGATATTTTGAGAGCAAGACCGCATTCACATAACTTTAAGTACAGTTTATTGTCATTGTTCTATTTTATTTTAGTTATTATTGTTCATCACTAACTGTGCCTAATTTATAAATTAAACTTTATCATAGATATGTATGTAAAGGAAAAAACATAGTATATGTAGGGTATGGGAGGTCTTAGAACATATCCTCTATGGATAAGGCGGAATCCATACGGTAAATCAAAAGCTATTCAAAAATAAAAATTTTATTTTAAAAAGCAGGTTAGTGAGCCCTGGCTGGTGTGGCTCAGTGGATTGAGCACCAGACTATGAACCAAAGAGTTGCTGGTTTAATTACCAGTCAGGGCACATGCTGGGTTTACGGTCCAGGTCCCCAGTAGGGGGCACGCAAGAGGCAACCATATATTGATGTTTCTCTCCCTCTCTTTCTCCCTCCCTTCCCCTCTCTAAAAATAAACAAATAAAATCTTTTAAAAAATGCATACTTTAAAAAAAACAGGTTAGTGAAAATCCACATGTATATAATTGGCTGTTCTCTTTGGGTTTAAATTAAGGAGATATTTTCTTTTCTCTCTCCATCTTCCCCAATGTTGTGGATCATGTATTAAATGGAATTTCATAGAAATATAGTATCATCTAACATTTAAGAATCATCATAAAGGTAGGAATTTGGGGAAGGGATTTTCCACATGTTTATGTGACGATGCTCTCTCTTATTCGCTCACCAGTGAACTCTTCATAACTTGGAGGAAAGGGAGCAGATATGTTTACACTGAGATCATGGGGCAATTGATATCAGAAGAAGGGTTTCCAAAATTGAAAAGGACTCAAAATCCTGGTCAATAAGAAAAAATTCAAACTAAGAGCACAGATTAAGAGAGATGTATAGCAGACTTCCAGCCAAGATGGAGGCATAAGCACTTTGCCTCCTAACACAACCAAAAGAAGGATAACAAATTTAAAAACAAAATATAACCAGAATTGCCAAAAAATTAAACTGTATGGAAGTCCAACAACCAAGGAGTTAAAGAAGAAACATTCATCCAGACTGGTAGTAGGGGCAGAGACAGGCAGCTGGGGTGGAGAGGACTCATGGCAAGGCAGCAGCTGGCAGAACAGATTGGGCAAGGCAGTGGCTGGCGATCGGGTGGTCCCACATTTGTGTGCAGATAACCCAGGAAGAACAACTGGGGAGCGAGACAGATTGTGCAACCCAGGGTTGCAGTGAGGAGAAATAAACCCTTAAAACCTCTGGCAGTAAAAACCTGTGGGGACTGTGGCGGAAGAAGAAACTCCCAGCATCACAGGAAAGCTCATTGGAAAGAACGTACACAAACCCACCCACCCAGGAATCAGCACCAGAATGACCCAATTTGTTGTGGGTAGCAGGGCAAGTGACTGAAAGCCAGCAGAGAGCCGAGCAAGTGGCATTGCTCCTCCTGGACCCCTCCCCTACATACAGCGCCACCAAGCAGGGATGTGGGTTGCCCTGCCTTGATGAATACCTAAGGCTCTGCCCATTACTATGTAACAGGCCCATTAAGACAAAAAAAATATGGCCCAAATTAAAGAAGAGATCAAAGCTCCAAAAATAGAACTAAGTGATGAAGAGATAGCCAACCTATCAGATGCACAGTTCAAAACACTGGTAATCAGGAGGCTCACAGAAATGATTGAATATGGTCACAAAGTGGAGGAAAGAGTGAAGTCTATGAAAAGTGAACTGAAGAGAAATGTACAGGGAACCAACTGTGATGGGAAGGAAACCGGGACTCAAATCAATAATTTGGAACAGGAGAAATAAACATTTAAGCAGAACCAAAAGAAGAAACAAGAATTCAAAAAAATGAGGAGAGGCTTAGGAACTTTCAGGGCAACTTTAAACATTCCAACATCCAAATCATAGGGATGCCAGAAGGAGAAGAGGAAGAGCAAGAAATGGAAAACTTATTTGAACAAATAATGAAGGAGAACTTCCCCAATCTGGCAAAGGAAATAGATTTCCAGGAAGTCCAGAAAGCTCAGAGTCCCAAAGAAGTTGGACCGAAAGAAGCACACACCAAAGCACATCATAATTATATTACCCAGGATTAAAAAGAGGAGAGAATCTTAAAAGCAGCAAGAGAAAAGGAGACAGTTGCCTACAAAGGAGTGCCCATCAGACTATCAGCTGATTTCTCAAAAGAAACTTTACAGGCAAGAAGGGGCTGGCAAGAAGTATTCCAAGTCATGAAAGGCAAGGACCTACATCCAAGATTACTCTATCCAGCAAAGCTATCATTTAGAATGGAAGGGCAGATAAAGTACTTCCCAGATAAGGTCAAGTTCAAGGAGTTCATCATCACCAAGCCCTTATTATATGAAATGTTAAAGGGATTTTTCTAAGAAAAAGATAAAAAATAGGAACAGTAAAATGACAACAAACACACAGTTATTAACAACCGAGCCTAAAACAAAAACAAAAACAAACTAAACAAACAACTAGAACAGGAACAGAATCACAGAAATGGAGATCACACAGAGGGTTATCATCAGGGGAGTGGGTGGAGAGAGAGGGGGAAAAGGTACAGGAAATAAGAAGCATAAGTGATAGGTACAAAATAGACAAGGGGAGGTTAAGAATAATATAGGGAATGGAGAAGCCAAAGAACTTATATGTATGACCCATGGACATGAACTAAGGCGGGGGAGGGGAAGGTAGGTGGGAGGGGTGTGCAGGGCAGAGGGGAATAAAGAGGGGAAAATGGAACAACTGTGATAGCATAATTGATAAAATATATTTTAAAAAAGAGAGATGTATAGCCAACTACAGGCTTAAATCATTTAAGTAGTACTAATTTTGTCCCCAAGTGTGAATATGAGAGAGCTTCATCTGCCTGAATCTCCTTTTATAAAACCCAGGCTAGGAATTCAGGTATATTTTTTCCATGTACATACACCATCTTGTTCAGATGTTCAAACCATTGCAGCTTCCAATATTTTCATCCCTCAAAGGCCCATTTGGGAAAAATATGAATAAGGTTTTATATAGAGTCCAGTGACCTTTATCACATTATAATTTCCCAATGGTATTGATCAGGCATAGGAACTTGGTCACGGCCGAATAGGGACTATGGTGAAGCGTGACCTGCCTTCCGTCTAAGAAAGACTTCTGCTTGTCCAATGCTCACTGTCCAGGCTTAACTGTTAAATCTGGTTATTGAACCTGAGCAAGCTTCGAGAAAGAGGGTCTTTCCCAGTTGCCTTCAGAATAAGAAAATTTCATGATTTTCAACATAGGTTGAACACAGGAACAAGTAGCTAAGGTCAGAATATCCTTTTCATTGTTACTTGATATTCTTCACCCAAGAAGGGAGACCTTAATTCATACTATGTGCTTTCAGAGGGATGAAGCAGCAAAGAATTTTGATTGACCTTTATTGCCATTGAAAAGTGTTTTACAAATGTACAAATCTTTTATAATTACAGAACAACCAATGAGGAGCCTTCCTCGGGCTAATTTCATGCCTGTACATTTCCTAAGATGGTGGCTGCAAATTTGGAACCGAGTTTGTTCTGGTTTTCAAACTGTGCACTGAGGAACCCTGGGGGAACCACAAACCCCCTGTGTGCTGCTGAACACTTTATATTTTTTACAATACAGAGCAATATTCCCTGGAACTAGAAGTCTGAAAGAGTTTACAATTTAAATGGAAAAGGGGATAAAAGAAAAAAATAAGAGTTTACAATTTCAACATTAGAGTTCAGATATGTGCCTTCAGATGACATCGTTATCTTTGTGAAGCTGGATTTTCTTCAGCTACGGTGATAAAAAGCAAGAACCAATCAGATGGGTACTAAACTTACCAGTTTGATTGCTTTGTAACTTATATAAATGCCTGGTCATGATGTTGTGCACCTGCAGCTATGTAATATATAATATTGTATTAAAATAACATTAAACTTAAAAATAAAAAGCAAGGACCAGGCAAAAATCAACGTGGAACAGGAAATGAGGGTGCTGTGTGCAATGATTCTGAGGACTGAGGAATCATACAGTGACCACTAGATATGCTGGCCCTTTAGTAAGAGATAATGGTTATTTTTTATTGATTGATTTTAGAGAGAGAAAAGGAGAGATAGAAAAACACTGATTTATTGTTCTACTTATTTATGTATTCACTGATTGATTCGTGTATGTGCCCTGATCAGGGATTGAACCTGCTACCTTGGCTACCTGGCCAAGGCTGTTAGGTATTTCTTTTGACTAAGGGGCTCCATGAAAAGTTGTATAACACTAAAAGGGTCTCCTGAACTAAGAAAGTTTGGGAAGCTCCGGAACAGACTAACATCGTCCTCAAATTAATAAAGTAGGTAAAGACAAACCCAAAGAAAGCAAAGTGACTTGTTCATATATTTTTTAATTCTCCCTATTATTTTACCCAAGTTGAGTAGTTCATTAGGTTTAGCTCTTTATTATCCCAAACCCAAATATACACTTTAAATGTTATTTAAAAAAACATCTTTTTAAAATAGAGATCATTTCCTCCAGTGAATAAAGCATAATACTTACAATCAGATTTAAGATTTCAGTTCCCCAGTCATCTATTAAATAACTGGCAGCTGTAAGCAGTTACTTAACTGGAAATCCTCTTGCTGCAGACTGACTACATTTAAAAAAAAATAAAATTAGAGCTCTCTGAGAAGTCTGAGGAAGCAGAAAATTAACACTTATAAGCAAGGTTATAAATAAAAGGCAAACAAAAAACACACACAAAAAAAACAATTAATGATAACTCAATTGATGAATCTGCTGTGTAAGATCTTCTATTAAACGTTCTGATTATACTACAGGGACCAGAAAACACTTCATGAATCTCATCTGACAGTGGTGGTCTGAATTTCAGTACAGTTCAAGGACACGTGGCAATTGAATCAACCAAGCTCCTTCTCACCTGTCCTCCAAGTGTTTGTGCACAGCCAGATATAAGTCAGAACAATGACATCCATCCCCAGCCTCCTCTTCACACACCCCCCTTCCCCAGTCTGTGGGGAACTCAATGTTTGAGCTCCAGAATTTTCCAACTCTCTATACCTCAAGTTCTACTAGAATTTGAGGGGCTCAAGCATTTAGGCACATTGACTGATTATGTCTTTCCAATTCTCCAGCTGCTCTGTGCTTCTTCCATTTCCCCACTGGAAAACAGGAATCATAATTTCTACCTCACAGTGTTGCTGTAAAAATAAATTCACAAATACACATAAAGCATTCAAAACAGCACCTAATGGCCCTCAATAAATATTGGCTATTATTAGGATAAATATCCATTATGAAATTGCTGAATCAAATGATGACATTTTTTGGCTTTTGAAATGTATATCCAAATTTTCCTGAAGAAATTTTTAAAAGACTTATTTTTTTGAAAGAGCTTGTTTACCTGAGTGCCAATTTGATTTGTAGACCATCATATTCCACTGTACCCTGCCCACCCCAGGTGTAATTTGGTTTTCTATCATATTATGGCACTATTTAAGTAGTATCCTGAAGCATTTCGTATCATGACGCCAAATTCCATTTCTTTTTTTTTTTTAGAAAGTAGTTTAATTCCTTCAATATTACACTTGAAAATGGTGCTATATGCTATTTTGAATTGAGCTGGCACTGATATAGGCTAAGGGGGTTGCGTCCCAACAGTCCAGATCTTGGACCTGCTTAAGAGCACACGTAAGTCACAAGTGACATGTGCTTTCATTTTAGCCCTATATTTTCATGTTATATTTTGATACACATTTTGATACTTATTAGATATTTCCTATTCCCAGAAGAGCAATACATATACTAAGTGGAATAGTTTCATATATGCATATTTAAAAATACTATTTTAGGGTAAATCTGCTTATCAAATTTTTAAAAGAAACAGAATTTTGCTGAATTTTAGCTTCAGATAGATATTTGTGCTTTTACTTTTTTTAATTTTTTTAATATATTTTATTGATTATAGTATTACAGTTGTCCCATCTCCTCCCCACCCCCCGCCCTGCAC
>VMDR010019733.1:0-18110 GCA_007922815.1 Macrotus californicus | reverse complement strand
TGTCTGTAGGTTGTGGTATTAAAATTTTTGAGCTGTGATCTTAGGATTTATCTGGTCTGACCCCGTCAGTTTATATACAGAAAAAAATCAAAGCCCAGTGAGACTGGGCAAATACTGGGGGAAATAACTCTAGACTTCAAGTCTTTAGATACATGTTCTTTCTACTTTATTATTTTGCTGCTTTAGATATAGTCTCATCAGTTGTCAAATTCACATTTGATACTAAAATTACTATTTTATTCTCAAAGTCTTATAACATTTTCTTACATCCCATTGGACTAGGCTAAGGGAACATGAGTTTTTCCTGTATTATAAAAACACTGTGGACTTCTGGCCAAGATGGAGGCATAGGTAGACACACTGTGTCTCCTCACACCACCAAAAGAAGAACAACAACAAATTTAAAAACAAAAACAACCAGGACTGACAGAAAATCGAACTGTATGGAAGTCTGACAACCAAGGAGTTAAAGAAGAAACACTCACCCAGACCAGTAGGAGGGTCCGGGATGGGCAGCTGGATGGAGAGGACCTGGGGCAAGGCAGCGGCTGGTGGACTGGGTGAAGTGGTGGTTGGCTGGCCAGGCAGTCCCACACCCACGTGCGAATAAACTGGGAGGAACAACTGGGGAGCGAGACAGACCGCACAACCCAGGGTCCCATCTGGGAAATAAAGCCTCAAAGCCTCTGACTGAAAACACTTGTGGGGGTTGAGGCGGTGGCAGCGAGAGAAACTCCCAGCCTCACAGGAGAGCTCATTGGAGAGACCCACAGGGTCCTAGAGCATACACAAGCCCACCCACCCGGGAATCAGCACCAGAGGGGCCCAATTTAACTGTGTATAGTGGGGGAAGTGACTGGAAACTGGCAGAGAGCAGAGAAATGCCATTGTTCCCTCTCGGTCCCCTCCCCTACAAACAGCGTCACAACGCACTGACATGGCTGCTCTGCCCTGGTGAACACCCAAGGCTCCACCCCTTACTACGTAACAGGTGTGCCAAGACAAAAAAAAAAAAAAATGGCCCAAATGAAAGAGCAGGTCAAAGCTCCAGAAAAAATACAACTAAGCGACAAAGAGATAGCCAACCTATCAGATGCACAGTTCAAAACACTGGTAATCAGGTGCTCACAGAATGGGTTGAATATGGTCGCAAATTAGATGAACAAATGAAGGCTATGCTAAGTGAAATAAAGGAAAATATACAGGGAACCAACAGTGATGGGAAGGAAACTGGGACTCAAATCAATGGTGTGGACCAGAAGGAAGAAAGAAACATTCGACCAGAACACAATGAAGAAACAAGAATTCAAAAAAATGAGGAGAGGCTTAGGAACCTCCAGGATGTCTTTAAACGTCCAACATCCAAATCATAGGGGTGCCAGAAGGAGAAGAGGAAAAGAAAGAAATTGAAAACTTATTGGAACAAATAATGAAGGAGAACTTCCCCAATCTGGCAAAGGAAATAGACTTCCAGGGAGTCCAGCAAGCTCACAGAGTCCCAAAGAAGTTGGACCCAAGGAGGAACACACCAAAGCACATCATAATTACATTACCCAAGATGAAAGATAAAGAGAGAATCTTAAAAGCAGCAAGAGGAAAGGAGACAGTAACCTACAAAGGAGTGCCCATCAGACTGCCAGCAGATTTCTCAAAAGAAACTTTGCAGGCAAGAAGGGGCTGGCAAGAAATATTCCAAGTCATGAGAGGCAAGGACCTACATCCAAGATTACTATATCCAGCAAAGCTATCACTTAGAATGGAAGGGCAGATAAAGTGCTTCCCAGATAAGGTCAAATTAACCGTTTGAGTCCCAAGCAGCACGATTGCGCTGCTGACAATACCCCCTGGGACTCAAATGGTTAAAGGAGTTCATCATCACCAAGTCCTTATTATATGAAATGTTAAAGGGACTTATCTAAGAAAAAGAAGATAAAAAATAGGAACAGTAAAGTGACAACAAACTCACAGCTATTAACAACTGAACCTAAAACAAAAACAAAACAAACTAAGCAAACAACTAGAACAGAAACAGAATCTCAGAAATGGAGATCAGATGGAGGGTTATCATCAGGGGAGTGGGTAGGGAGAGAGGGGGAAAAAGTTCAGGGAATAAGAAGCATAAACAGTAGGTAGAAGATAGACAGGGGGAGGTTAAGAATAGTATAGGAAATGTAGAAGCCAAAGATCTTATATATATGACCCATGGACATGAACTAAAGAGGGGGAATGTGGGTGGGAGGAGGTATGCAGGGTGGAGGGGAATAAAGGGGGGAAAAATGGGACAACTATAATAGTATAATCAATAAATTATATTTTAAAAAACACTGTGGAGCTATAGAAGCAAAAAAGGTTTATAAAGCCAAGGGGCTGTTCTGACTCTGTGCCCTTGAACCCATCACCTGGGTTGCCAGTTCCCAGTCAATCATTGGTACCATTGGACTGTGCTCTGGTTCAGCAGCACCTGCATGTACACTGGCTAGTTTGCCTCTACTCCTATTTTCTTGGATATGTAATCAAGTTCCTAAAAATTTGGAATATGAAAATATTTAATTAATTGTTCCACCCAGTTGCTCATCAGCAAAATCACTCACTTTCTTCACTTTGTTGCTATAAGTTGAAATCTTCCCCCTCCCTGGGAAGACTGCTTCCCCTGGAGTCACCTCATGTGGCTCAGATTGGCTTCTTCACACACTGCAGATTCTTCTCCCAGATGGGGCAATAGGCCTCCTTCCTGATCCTTACTCTATTAGAACATCCAGTTTTTAGTCCTATGACTCCCTGTCATGAGACTATCCTATCTGTCATCCCTCCTTGTGCAGTTGGTATTCTGGCTCTCTGTTTACTTTCTTTTTTTGAGAATTCTAATACTTGGTTCAAGTCACTCTCTCTACAACTACTCCTACCATAATTCTAAAGAATTTCAATATCTACTTAAATGATCCACTCAGTTTCTTTGACTAAAGTTTTTTGACCTTTGAACTAAAGTTTTTTGGGGACTGTGTCCCCAGCCACTTATTCTCAATGTCACTCTCTAGAACTTGTCATTTCTAATAACTCATGTCCCTCCAAATTTCATTTACAAACATCTTTGTCTTCCCAACAATCACATCCTATTTTTCCAATATACTTTGTATAAAATTCCAACTCCAGCAATCTGTTTAATTCAAGGATGTACAGTCCATTGACTCTCCACTTTTTATTATCCCTCACCCATCCTCATATATCTACTCTTGTCCTTGTCCTGCTTAAATTCCATGTTTAGTCATTATAAACACTCCCTGGTCTCTACCCATAGTGCCCCTGCCTTTCACTCACTTTGCTCTACTTTCTTAGAAAGGCCTGTGTGCATCCTGTTTACACCCAACTCATCTCTCTTTACACTCCTGCCCAGACAGGGCAGCTGAATATATTGGAGAAAAACACACCACATCACTGTAAATATGACCACAAATGTCAAGTGAGCTTTTAACGATGCCCAGAATTCACACTGTATTTCCCCAATCTAGTCCATTTTTTGTTTTCCTTAATGACTATTTCAAATCATCTTCTCTCTCCTCAAATCTTCAACACCTACTCCTTTATGTTCATTCTCAATCCATGACCTAGCATGCTATTTTTTAGAATCCTGAAGCAGTCAGAAAAGAATTTCAAAAAGCCCCAACAAATACACCTACCCGCAGATACCTGGGCCTGAGATCTGTGTCTGTTGCTGTAAACTATTTATACTTTGAGCAATGACCAATGCTTCCTAATTAACCTCACAGGCACATTGCTTCCATGAACCTTCCCCCCTTTTCCATCATTGTTTCTTCCCTCTCTACTGAGATTTTCTCATACATATAATATATTCTGTAGTATTCCCCTCTTTAAGACAATTCTTCCTGGATCTCTCTCCTCTCCCCAGTTACTACATCAGTTTTTTTCCCATTGCCGTAAAGAAAAACTTCTACAAACTAGCTGTCCTCTCTAGATTTCTCTAATTTCTCTTTCTTTATTTTTACATTGAACTCACCACTGTCAGATTTCATGCTTCCAACTCCATTGAAATTACTCTGGTCAATGTCACCAAAGACCTCTTTATTGCTTCTATTCTTAGTTCCCATCTACAGCCTATCAATACTATTTGACAGAGTTAATGGGTCTCTCACCCTGAAAACACTGTCTTCACTTGGCTTCCAGGATCCCTCACTGTCATGGTTTTTCTCCTGAGGAACAAGTTGCTCATGCCCAACCTTTTTTGCTGATATCTCTTCTACTAGCCTCTCTCTAAAATTGGAGTTTTCCAGGGCTCAATTTTTAGACCTCTTCTCTTTTTAATCCACACTTATTTTCATAAAATCTCAACTTTAAAGATCATTTAAGTCTTGAGAAACTCTAAATGAACATCCTCAGCACAGACCTTAACCCTCAACTCTCAACTGGAATAACTAACTGCCTACTTGACATTTTCACGCAGACGTCTAATAGTTTAGAGGGCATCTTAAAGTGAACATGTTACAAAATGAACTTTTTGTGTTCTACCTTCTAAAAGCTAATTTCCACACAACCTTTTCATCATTTAAAGGGAAGTCCATCCTTCCAGTTGCTCATGTCAGAATCTTTGAATCAATTTTTTTCTCTAACACCCTAATTCAATCTATCAGTAAATCCTTCTGGCTTTCTACCTTCGAAACATATCCGGAATATGACCATTTCTCACCATCTCTCCCTCTTTCTCTTTTTTACCATACCTGGCCAAACCTCCATCATTATTCACTTGAATTAATGATCAAATCTCCTCCAGAACACAGCATCTGTCATGGGCCCCTTCACTCTATTCTTATCACAGCTCTTAGAGTGCTTCTTATAAAACATAAATCATACCAGAGCAACCATCTACTCAGGATTCCTCAGTGGCTTCACATCTCATTCCATGTACAAGCCAAGTTTTCTGGAAGAATCTGAACTCTCGTTACAACCTCAGGCTCCATCTATTACCAGCCGACCACTTCCCCCTTCTCAGGTTGTTTCAGCCACATTGAACTCCTTTTCATCCCTGAACAATCAGACACACTCCCACATGAGGGCCTTGGCTCTGGCTATTTCCTCTCATGGCAGCACACTTCCTTTGGCGATCCAGATGTCCCTGTTTACTTCCATCAGGTATTTGCTCAAATATCACCTTCTCCATAAAGACTTTTGGTGACTCTATTTAGATTGCACTTTTTATATTCTCCCTGTAATCCCTTCCCTCTTTGTTTTCTTCAACAGCACCACTTAATATACTATGTATTTTATACAGTTTTTATGACCTTCATTCACTTACTAATAAAATAAAAGCCCGGTGGAAGTAGAAATTTTGCTTTGTCCACACAGTTGTATTTCTAGCACCTAGCTCCTGGTACAGAGTATAAATTAATGGTATTTATATTAACTGTATTACACAAAATAATAAATGAGTTTAATTAATATTATAAATGTTATATAACATTATATACAGAAAGAGGTGGCTACCTGGATTTTACCCATGGGCCATTGTCTTCCAACACCTGATTTAGACTATGGATTATGTAATGGCAGCAGGACCTACTGTGAATGAGAGCAGTTTTCTTTGGTCACTACTGAGACCACGTTTACACAGGGTGAAATGCATTACATGTGTTCTTGGAAATACAGCCATGTTAGACTTTGTTCAAGTTCAGTCTGCTTCTAAATAATTGTGTGTATTGTACACATCCAAAGGCACTGGAGTCCAACTTGTGTTTTGTTTTGAATACCTTCTGTGTTTTAGATGTCAATACTTCTCAAGGTAATTCATTAAATGATTGACTGGATTTAAATGAATTAATCACCACATTCTCTGTGTATATTATATTACTTTATGACATTTTATTAATTTTAATTTTGTAGGTATTGGTCTCTTAGAAACTTTCAAGTAGAAGATACAGTATTGTTATAATCACCATTCTGTAAATTAGATCCCCAGAACTTACTGATCTTGTAACTGGGTGTTTGCTCCCTTTGACTAATGAGAGATAAAACTAGTTAAAATAGTGCCCTATTTTAGGGTCCTTATTTATTTTTGACTTCAACTCAGCCTGGCAAATAAGTTTGTCAGATGCTACTGGGACTCTTTTGGAATACTAATGAGATAAGACCCCTTCATCTGTAACACATGTACCTGACAGAAGTTTACTTTTCAGGATACATAGAAATAATTCCCACAGATCCAAAGAAAAGGACTTACCCTCAGACTGACTGTAACACTGTAATGATAATGACTATGTAATTCACAGAAGAGGAAATCCACTCGGCCAGTAAACCTCCCTAGTGATGAGGGAAGCCTGGGGACACCTCTGTGGATGTGCCTTGTTAGTTGTATGTTTGTCTTATTTCTCACTTCCTAGGTATATTTGTATAAGAACCTGATCCTAAAATTTGTGTTCCTGACAGTCTTCTCAGTTATTTCTATACTGGTTACTCTGTTTTCGGTTTCATTTATTTTTTTCTGTGAACTTTTACTCCAGCCATCAAATTTTATTTAAATTTTTCTCTAACGATATGGATATATAATTGCTAATTTCTCATTTATCTATTTTCCTTCCAAACTCTTAATTTTCCCTTACAAACACTTTGAAAGCATCAACCGTGCCCACATGACTTCCAGTTTCTAATTACTAAGAGATGTGAGATATATTTCAGCTCTCTTTTGACAGCTCCAGCCTTCAGGATTGTAGAAACTCAAATAAATATGTGTTAAATTCAATAGAAATGTACAAAAGAAGGCAACGGCAAGTGGGATTTATATATACCGCAGAGATAGAGAACACTTTCCTATTAGCCGTGTGACCGTTGGCCTCTTGACGACTCTTCATCAATGAGTATTTTACAAAGTTCCCTAATTAAGGAGAATCTTTCTCCTATACCATCACTTAGGAGTCATGCTTTTCACTTGGGTTCTCCTTCTCCCCAAGGCTGAGATTGTTGTTTTGGCAAACTAATACTCATAAAATCAATTCCTGACCAACATTTTAAAAGTCAAGTGAAATCTTAGCCTGGGTCCTTTGTCCTAAAAAAGTAGAAGTTGAGACGAGAAAATGCACAGTGGTGTATTTGTACTTTAGTCCCCCCAAGTAGTAGCTGGGAATTGAGAACAGTGAAACAGAGAAGAAAAAACCAACCCACAGGTGTGTTATTCTGGTCATTTCTAGGGGCTTCAGGGGCTAGATCCCCCTGGTACTACTATGAAAGTTATGAGTCTTGTGACTCAGAAAAAGAATGGAATAGTATTTTTATACTTCCTCCCTGTCTCCTGATAGTCAAGTTTACTCCAGAAATGTGGTAATTACTTCACATTTTTAGTTTTATGCCTCTCAGAATAGTTGACGGTGCTCTTGTGCAGTCCCAAGCAGAGCTGGTCAGCAAGCCCCAGGGCCGAAAACAAGAGAAATACCTGATGCAGCTGAGCAAATACTATCACCTGGATGTACAGCAAAAACTACACAGACAATATTTGGAGCACAAAAGTTGCCCCAACACAAGTGAAACTGAATAGAATGAGAGATGACCTGGGATAGTTCTAAAAATACCAGAATACGTCACAAGTATTGAGTTGCCCAAAACGTCCATATGGTTTTTTCCATAAAATTAAAGACACATTTTTAATTTTCACTAACAACTTTATTGATTTGAATATTTTGAGTACATCGGCTATCTCTCACATGGTATAACATTGATTGTTCTCAATTAATGTCTCAGTTTGATCGCTATCACCTTCAACTGTTCTGCCTGACCATGGAGCATCGTCCAGTGAGAAATCTCCAGAATGAATCTTTGCAAAGCACTATTGACACGTTTGATCAGTCACAAAACCTTCCCCATACACTGCACAAATCTTCCTTTTGCACTTCAGTGCGTTTTTACATTTCTTGAAATAACAAAGCATAATATTCCAAAATGTGCATTTTCTTCCATTTTCAAATATTAAAATGGCCACACAAAAATTAACCAGTTTTGAGGGTTTTTTTCAAACACACACTGATAGGACAGCTGTCACAATACAACTTAACAAAACTGTTTTGAATGAAGTTAAAGACCACTAAGTGCTACTAGAGTCATCTTACAGATAAAACACCAAACAAACTTTTTGGCCAACCCAATAATAATAGAGAATGTTATTTCATGAAAATCGTACTTCAGTTTGCTTCCTATGTGTGTCTTTGTGTGCATGCATGTACATATGTGTATATACGTGTGTCATTGAATCATGAAGTAAAATATGTTTCTTGGCTCTTGTCTGTGTTCGAGTGTAAAAGCCACCTGTGGGTGCCCATCTTGTTTTGCACATGTTGCTTTACTGGGATTTTTCTCTTTAGAACCCAGACTGGTTTTTTCCTCACTTTCTCTGTGATCAGTATAAATTGAACCATCATAACCTCTAATAAACAGAACCATGCAAAGCAGTTCCTCAACATTGTTCATGTTTCTTCTGTCATTTATAACTGAATATTGGTGACTTGACTATCTTGAATCAGGTACAAATTGCCTTTGGACTGGAGTGTGGTTTACTCAAGAAGTCCTGCCAAAGCTATATATTGTACTTTGTATATGTCTGAGTAACAATAGCTGTACCTTGGAATACATTTATGTGAAAATCAACTAAAGTGCGGGAAATGCATTGAGTTAAAAAAGAATTAAACTTCTGGAGACTAAAACCAATTTAATGCTCAAAATGAAAAACAAACAAAATAATATTTACAGACCTATACTGATTATTAGATGATCTTTTTTAGTTTTTAAAGATTTTATTTGTTTTTAGAGAAAAGGGAAGAGAGAGAGAAAGAGGGAGAGATATATCGGTTGCCTCTCGTGTGCCCCCAAAGCCCACAACCAAGACAAATGCCCTGACTGGGAATCAAACCAGCAACCCTTGGGTTCTCAGGTTGGCGCTCAACCCACTGAGTCACATCAGCCAGGGCTTATCTTCTTTTGATGTTCTCCTTACTGTTGGTTACTCTTGGGTAGGGTTTTGGTTACTCTTCGGATATTTACCAGAGGTCAAATGTTTGAGCCAGAAGGAAAAGCAAGGAGTTAGATCGTGCACCTATTATGGCATTGCTATTGAAAGAGTACATTAAAGCATATGAATTGGTGCCTTGGAAAAATTATTCCAAACTTCCTCTATTTTTTGGTTGATAAGGAGCAAAGCCTTTTTTGGCACCATGTTCTTCATGGCCTTGTCAGGGAAACGCTGTCGAGGTCAGGAAAGTGTGTAGCACAGAATGGAAGTTTCTTTTTCATGCTTAACATGCTTGCTATTATTGGTAATGCAGTCACTGTCAAGTATGCTAAGAAGGGGTCATTTGGGATTTAAATGTTTTCAATCTTTTAAAATAAAGATGCATATATACATATATATTTCAAGTATCACCTCACCTTTGGTTTAGAGTATTTGCTTTGCTTTGAGAATTGAATCACTAGTAATGTCTAAGTATGCGAACATTTAAACTATAATTTCAAACACTAGAATTTAAATATTACATTGATTAAATTTTTTTCTTTGCATTTCAACATTCACGTGTTATCAGTATGTCATTTTCTCACTTGGGCATCACAAGTTTCTAAGTGAAATAATACTTTCTTATTTTCCATATTCTATTAGTTTTAATAGCATGAATCTTATTAAAGAGTAGAAGCCACTTCTTTGAAAGGTAGGTTTCTATTCTTAAATGAAATAGACAGCATTACTCAGAGATAGTAACTAGCAGTATTCTAACTTTTCATATACGGCTTCATTATCTGGTGTAGCATTAAATCGACTCACCAGGGGAAAGGGCAAGAAGTTTTGATAACAATAAAATTCTCTCTTTAGGGGAAAAATAATCATTTGAACATATACAGGTCCATAGACTGACAAATGACAGAAAAGGAAAGAAGAAAATGGGGGTAGGCGAAAGAGAAAAAAATTGAAGTACTGTCTCTAACTAAGTTGATAACAAGGATCCCAAACCTCCATTTTTCAGGGGCTTCCTGGTGTCGCAGGCTTCCAGGAGAATTATATATTAGAGAGTGAAGAACTCCAGTCCTCTATGTGGTCTTTCATCTTAGTGAAACAAGCTGGACGTCATGCGAGACAAGGAAATTTACTTGGCTACTTTAAGACTCAGACTAAGTCAGACCCGTCTAGTTTGTTCTTTTTCCTGATCGTAGATCTGAAGACTGACTACACTTACATGATGTGAGAGTGTGGAAGACTGAGGTCACAGGAAAAGGATACCTGTGGCCTTCAAAACCGTGTATGCACAGCCTTGGTCGCCTCACCCACGTTGTGGCTCCAAACTCCACCTGGTCCTGCGCATCTTTTCCAAGGCAGAGAGGCAGGTCTGTGCTTGACTACACTCTCCATTTGGGAGGGAGCATACAGGAGACAGGAAATGCTGTCCAAAGTCATAAAATTAATGTAACAGCCAACATGTTTTGTTGGATCTTACTATGTGCCAGGTACTATCCTCAGCTCTTTACATTTAATATTTTGTTCCAATGTAAAAACTACTATGATTCTCATTTTTTCTTATTTATTTATTTATTTATTGTTTTATTGTTGTTCAATTATAGTTGTCCCACTTTCTCCCCCATTCTCATTTTATAGATTAGAAAACAAAGGGCACTAAAAGTTGAGGAGTTCATCATAAAACAAGTAGTAAAATGGAGGAGCTTGGGTTCAAAAGGAAAGTGTGAGAAGGTACCAAAGAAGTGAAATCCTTTATTCATCTTATTCTCCGCCACTAAATCCTCCCGTCTAGCCACATGTCCCATCATGCCAACTATAAAGCCTTCCTCCTTAGAGCATTGTAGGGACAATCAGTGAACTTGGCATAGGGCAAGTCTTTAAATATTATTGCTTGTTTTTAACATTTGGGTCCTATTATTATATTCTTTCCAATTACAGACTATCTCTAGATTTCCAAGGAGGGAAAGTCATGGTTTTCTTGAGGATGAAATCTGTTGCATTATGTGTATTTACTGAGGTGTTTCTACAAGTGTTCAGCTTCTGTGTGATGCCAGTGTCAAAACCCTGACGTGTGCTCCCAGGATCATGCTCACCTAATCACCTGAAACATCATGCAGAGCACGCGCCAGAGTCGTGTCCTGTGGGACTGCCTCACTTAGGATGCAATTTTGAAGGGGAGAAATATTTTACCAAGTTTGTTTTTACATTTGTTTCACTCTCCTGATGAACTTGCTTTTCCAAACATTCTCGAAGGACAGGAGAAATTAATAGCAATGAGCTCATTGGGAAAGAAACGGGCTCCTGATCACTCTGGCTTTGCTCACTCTACAGTAATGCCCCTGCTTGTTTTACTTTAAGGGATTTTGGCTTAGGCAAGGATGATGAGTGCAGTAAGGCGGTGTTCACGAAAATAAACTTACTGAATTTTGGTGAGCCTCTGGGAGAAGAAAGGGAAGAAAATTGCCTATAAAACGTGGAATTGTTATCTTTGGGAGAAGAACAGTAGGTGTGCAGCAGCCTCTAAGTGATAAACACACACGTTTCTAACTTCACTTGCACACCTGCCAAGTCACTCCGGCAGCTGTCTTCCTCACAGCCCTCCCAGTGCTAGCAAAACAGGTCCACAATTTTCTGAACAGTATGTGCCATGACTAAAATTTACAAAGGTTTTCATATCATTAGGTAGATAGTTTCTGACAGTATATAGTACATTTTATAAAGTTTGTGGAGACTTTTATTCCTTTTGTTTTACATAAACACTATGGTTTCAAAAGAGAGGGCGTTTAATAAATGAGAATGAAAACGGCAACAGTTTTTTTCAGGTAATGGAGTGTCATTATTCCTTGGAGAGATGTGGGATAGGGAGACTGTCCTGACCTAACAGTCTTAAGAAAATCACGCTGTCATATCACAGGTTCCTATTTTTGATGCACACAGTTTTGAGGACCTGGTCCTTATTTTCTTGTAGTGAAAGGTTGGGGAACGTGGAAGGCAGAAAATACTCCCCGTTTCTTGTAGAGATTCTTCAAGGTGATGATTCTAGACTCACCTCAGACCAGCTCGGGAGTTTGCTTATCCTATGTAAACATTTTAAGATAGAATGTGGAAATATTCCTATTGGTTATAATCCTCTCCTATCTTTTTGTGTATTTCACTTTCCCTCTGAGTTTGCCCATTTGAAATAGGGATAAGGACCAGCAACTACTGCATGCACTTATTCGAATTCTTAGATAAGTGCTTAGCATATCACCTGGCATATATTGCTAAAGGAAGGAAATCAGTCATCTCACTCATATGAAAGGTGAAGACATTTTTTCTTGACTTGACTTTCAATGTTTGGAAGTTAGGACTTGTATGAGTAGGTCTCACAAAAGGCCTGAGAAGGTATCTGGAACATCGTAATGCATTCTGTGGTCATCCTTAAAAGTGACTTGCCATGTTGCATAGTTAGGTCTAATTCTTATCCTAGAAAGAAAGCTCTAGCCTGTGAAGAAGGAAATGAGGTAAATGGTTTCGTGTGTGTGTGTGTATGTGGTGTGTTTATAGTATTTGCATCTTGCATTTGATTGAAGGAAAGCAAATGCAAACGCATGTGAAGGTACAGCAGACAGAAACTCTAAAGCTCTAAGTCCTATCTCATAACTGACAGTCCAAAAAAGATTCTGTTGTTCATTGGTGTAGGATGACACGTTGGGATTGAATTGTGTATGAATTAAACAAAATTGTTTTTCTAGTAGAAAAGTGAGTAAAGTCTTCTTTTTTTAGTTTTACAGTTTGAATGATATTAGGATTTTGAAGTTATCTAATAGACTAGAAAATTTATGGACTTCTAAAGCAGGAACAGCTAAGTTTAAATTTAGCTTCTCCCATGTTGCTATGGAGTGTTAGTTACTTGCTTTGAACTGAGTGTTCAAGCATAGACCATGGGAGGAAGGTGCTAATACCTCCCTCAGATGATATTGGGAGAATCAAAGTGAATATATGAAATACCTAGGACAGTGGTTGGCTTATGGTAGGTGTTTGAGAGATATTATGTTAGTCTTTTTCCCTTTAATAATGGAGTTATCATCGTTAACTGGGGGATGTTGGAGCTAAAAAGTTGATGGAAGTGAACAAAAAAAGATGTTTCATGTAAAAGAATAATTGAACCAGATAATATCAGGAGATAGTGATCATTCAATAAAGCCAATCATTAAAACACTAATTTAAAACCAGTTTATTAAACTCTTATTATGTGCCAAGTACTATGTTAACTTCTTAGATGCATTATCACAAGTCAGTCCTGACAAAGGTCCTAAAATATTAGAAATTCCCTACATTTAAAAAATGAGCGAACAAACAGAGCTTTAGTAATGGTGTTAAGTTCAGGAATTCCTCTTTTAACGTCATCAGTAAGTTCTTGGAAATGGTGATTTTAAGCAAAATGACAGATAATGAAGTCAATTTTACTATAAGCTAATTCATATAAACAACAGTGCAGTTCCTACAGCATATTTCTGGTCACCAAAAAAAAATCACCAAATTTTTATTTCTTTCATTTTTTACTTTAGAGAGAGGAAAAAGAGAGAGAATGAGAGGAAGAGAAACATCGATGTAAGAGAGAAGTATCAATTTCTGCTTCCTTCCTTACATGCTCCAAACAGGGGACAAACTGCCACCCAGGCATGTACCCTGACTTGGAATCAAGTTGGGGACCTTTCGATTTTACCCAAACACCTGAGCTATACCAGACAGGGCATGCTACCATAATTTAAATAAAGACCACAAAATCTTTTGATTTTAAACATAGAAATAAATGTGAGCTATGCATACATTTAAGAAAGATGTATAGAAGCAAGTAAGATAACTGTTGTCCAACTGGCTGATTCTAGTTCAGGGTCTCAGGTGGCTGCAGACTCTCCGGCAGCTCAGGGCATAGGTGGGACCCACCCTCATAGAACGCCCTTCCATTCCAAGGCCACTCACTCCCACACCCACTCACTCAGACTGGTACTGTGGAGTCACACCAATTCATCTCACGCACATCTTTGGGATGTGGGAGGAAACCAGAGTCTCTGGAGAAAACCCACGCCGGCATGAGGAGAACGTGCAAACTCCACGCAGACAGTGGCCCTGGACCCGGAGTCAAATTTTTTCTCCTCAATGTTATAAAGAACAAAATAAAGGATGTTGAATAAAATGATGTTACTCAACGACCTGCTGTCTTGCTTTGACTACATATAGAAGATTTAAAAATACAGATACGAACCCATGTACATAAATAAGGAAACAAGTTCTAGCTCATTAAAAATAAACCAAACAAAAAAACCCATAATTATTTTCTAATCTAATTTAAAGCCAAAGAGAAACAGGAGAATTTTTCATATTTTGGTTTCAAGTAAATAAGACATTTAAATTACATTCAAGAAGTTAGATTCTCTTTTGAAATGCTGTTTGTTTTTCATAATGACACCTGGCTAGTGATACCTTAAACTGGTCTGTAGTATACATTTTCGAAAGAGTTTTAGAATTTATTTCTACAACAAGCTTTATTTCATACGAGGCAGCAAAGCAGAGTGGCCAGGGTGCGTCGCCTGCATTTTAATTCCAGAACTACCGCAATTCACCTTTGTAACTTTGGCAACTTAAAACTTTTGAGCCTCTCTTTTGTTGATTGTTAAAATGAGAGTATGGTCTAGATTTTCTGTTAGATCTCTTTTCATTCCAAACACTGTCTCAAGTTTGAAAATAAAACCAACAGAAGACCATTTGAAATGGCTCCTTTTCTGCATAAGGAAATCACTACCATAAAGTGGCAAAATGTTTTCCACTCCTGTGACGAATCTACTGTGTCGTTTTCACAATGTGCTGCAGGGAATATGTAAAATTATTCATGAGACACTCTCATAAGAAGTACTCAGTTAAAATCGTAATATTGTTCTTTCAAGGGTTGCAGGTTGCTCATGTGTACGTAGACTTAAATACATATAAATTGAAACTCTCTTAAATTTAGATGCTACTGTTAAATTATAGGTATCAATAAAACGCTTCCCAAATTAATCTATATTGCATTTTCACATTCTGCTTTGTTTTGTCATGTTAAGTATAGATTTTTCTATATGAAATGTATACAGTAAGTATTATTTTGTCACTAGTAATAATACATATAAAAAGTGTTATATGTGTTAAGTGTTAAAAGTGTTATATAATCAATTCATATTGGCTATTTGATTTATTTTTCCACCCCTTGACCGAAGAAAACTTACACTTGGCATACCTGTTTATAAGAAGACTTTTGTTTAAAATTAGAAGACAAGTAGACCGGTCTCTGATTTTGGTTATATGAGGGAAACATTAACAAATGAAATAAAAGTGATTTGGAGCTTTCTAGCACTTAGCAGCATACTTCACCTTGAACTCTAAACTATTTATGGCATACCAGGAGACACTTGGTAAATAACAGGAAAAGAATAGAAATCAGATGCAGATTGTGGTATTTGCCAACTTTAACACTTGAGTTACCAAACCCCACACCTGGTGAACATTTATTCTGAATTACTTCCCAAAGAAAAGTTACATTCCTGATGGAAAAAAGTAAATCAATCCATTAGCAAATGACTAAGAAACTTCACAAGGAAAATGAAAATAATCTTTCTGTTTTGATGTTAAAACAAATTGTAGAAAGCTGCTAGGAATCTGAAAAAATATATATATATATTTTTAAGAACTGATGGATGTTTGGTAAATAGTCTTATTTCAGTGTAAATTAATATATGTTTGTGGAATGTAACATATTACCACCAGGGCAGTTAAACAAATACTGGAAAGTTGGAATTCTATGTGCATGTATAAATTGTTACATATGTAAGTAAGTCAACATATAGGCACATGTATATATGTGTATATATACATATAAATTTGAGAAAGCTACTGCCTCAAAAAAAATAATACCAAACACTCTTTGTATTACAAACCAAGTTGGAGTTACAGAAAAATTGAACTCTTAAATTATCTCTTTCATTTAATGCACTTCAATCTCCTTTATAATATTCAAATAGTTATTCTTATTCTTTAAGCATTTTCTTTTAGTATTTCTCAAGAATTTCTCTTTTCTTTACTTAAATAGGTCTCTATTCCTGAATTGCACTTCAGACACAGGGAGCTTGAACCCCAAGGATCTAGTCAGCTTCCTTTGGCACAGAAGGAAACGCTTACAGATGATGCTTCCTTATGTTGAATTCAGTAATGACCCCTTCCATTGACCTCCACTCCATTTGGTCCTTTTGTTATACAACTGACAGGTTTACTTCATGAAAAGGCTGAAGTCACAACACTTTTTCTTGGAATTCCCCTTAAGGTTTCACTATGCATACTTTAAAAAAAAACCTAGTATTCACTATTTATACATCTCAGTTCATGGCAAACTCCCTTTCAATATAAATACCACATCATTCATTTTGGATTCCAAATGGTAGAGTGCAAAAACAGTCATAACTAGAGCACAAGCGCACCTTTTACTTCTCTTCCCTCACCATCGCACATTTATTCTGTTCTTCCTTTGCTTTCTCTCATTTTCTTTTTCTCAGGAATTTTGGAATTGGGTCAGGCCGACTGGAAACCTGATGAGCTTTCTGCCACCTAAGGCTGTTTTTCAAATAAAGCACTTTGTAAAAATTGCATCTCTAATTACAAAAAAAATCTAGTTATAAATATCCTGTGTAATCATGGATGGCATTACCAATTACCCGATCCACAATCCAGTAAAATCTGTTTCACTGGGCAACAAGCGTTTTTGGTAAAATGCAACCATTTGTAGTTGGCATTGACAAGGGAACCCTAAAAGAAGATGAGAAACACTGAAGAAAGTCAAGCTTTGCTGAATTTGCACCTTGAGCAAGTTCTGAGCTGTTTACATACACCGGTTCTAAAGGTACTTAATGAGGCAAGAGTATGTGTGTACTTTCCTAGAGAAGCGGCAGGTAAACATATCCATTACGGAATGCGAAGAGGGGATGCTGAGAAGGACAGCAAGCCTGCAAAAGTACCTCGTGTGACTTTCTCATGACTTATTTCCTGCAGTTCTTGTTCTCCCTCACTGGTCCCTGGTAACAAGAATGATACAACTGGTGTTCAGTGTGAGAGATGACACAGAAATCGCAACCCCTTGAGATTTGAAGGTAGAGAGACTAGAGTATAAGACGATGTTTTCAGAAGGATTACTGGCAGGGAAAGCAATTTGACTCCTAAAATAAAATAACTTTGAGAGAAGGTATTTTGAGTGTAAACTGTAATCGACAAGTTTTTAAAAAAGCTGTTATATACTCTAAGAAACAAACAAAAACTGATTAATTTTGGTGTCTCTCTGCCCCTGCCTCCCACACCCTTTCTTCCTCTCATATTACAGGGTCCTGGGGATTGATACCTGCATCAGAAGATAGCAATTGGTTTCGGTGCCAACAGGAAATGTGAAATCATGAACAATCAATTGTGAAAATAAATATGTGATTATATTTGAATCCTGAGTTGATGAAGAAGGTCAAAGATTAAACACACACCCATTTTCTTCTCCATCCGCCATAAGACTCTGCTAATACACTGAGAGCTCATTAGCAAGTGGTCCAGACACCATCAGCAGAAGAAAAATAGGGAGTGAGTGACCATTGAAAGCATAGGCAATGATGGAACAGAGAAGACATTTTATTTGCACACAAAACCAAAGGCTGAAGACAAACCTTGTGCATGGCTTTTTACCTTAATTTAAAATCCATGTGAAGTTGGTAGGGAAAAGCTAGATGTGAGTGAGCATATTCAAAATTCATATGAGGTGTTTTACTCTTTTAAGTGAACTAAGGAGCTCTGTATTATTGGTAAAAATTGCTTCAAATCAGTTTTTAAATAAATACATTGTTTTTTTTTAATTAAAATAAAGGGAAAAAAGTATGACTTCTCTACCTAAAATCAACTTGTATTACAACTTTGGCCACCTTTTTCAGACCACTGTAGCTAGAGGACATTTTATCTGGCTATAGTGTTTCTTAACCGAGGTTTCTAAACCAAAATCTTTGAAGGAATCTGGGACCTAAACTTTTAAAATAATAAATAATATCTCAATAAATAATATAAGTGTGCGCATGATTAGGTT